>CM037158.1:11213960-11498960 GCA_020921065.1 Vaccinium darrowii | reverse complement strand
ATAAATGTATGACTTTGGTCTTGTCCCACGTGGATTTTATTATATTTTAGTTTTGATAAAAATGAGGGCGTTCAAGCATGAATAAAAGAAGGGAAATGCTGAGTGTCAAGAAAAATCACCCAGAAATGACTCAGAATTTGAAAATGAGCTGCTCATTTTCAAATTCTGGCTACGAATGGATGATTTTTCTATGCATGTAGCACTCTTGATAAAAAAAGTGCCCGACTCTTAGTCAATTAATTACGATTTCAAATACACTAGCCAGTCATGTGAGGTCCCATAACGTATTTTGATAATCCGAGTAGTTCATTTAGTATCTCTAGGGAAGCGGATCCGCTCTCCCGAATTCCCTGTCCTAACTCTCTGTCCCGTCCATCCGAGTCGTTCATCCTTACAATCAACGGCTTGGATTCCATCTCACCCCAAACAAATCTGAGCCAAACGTGTTCATCTGCGACTCTGAGCCTTTGATTGCTCGGATGGACGGCTCGGATGGACAGAACACAAAGTTGGGACAGGGTTTTCGGGACAACAGATCCGCAACCTATCTCTAGATGCCTAAATCATTCGTGCAAAAAATCATATTGATTGGATATCAATAAGCTCTTGATTTAACAAATTTTTTTTTTTGATCTGGACTCTTGATTTAACAATTGTCTAGTTATTTTGATGATCCAATTTTCTCAAGGAGAATGTAAAATTTTAAGATTTCTACCAATGTCTGATAAGCCTGATTGTTTTACTTGGATAATGTTCATGTCAAGACCTACAAAATAAACGATCTTGATTATGAAATGTATAGTGGAATTCCCCCATTTGGTGGTGTTTTGAACGGGAGAAGGGGAAGAGAATCCAACCAGAGGTTGAAAAAACAAATAGAAACACAATTTACCCAAAAAAAACAAATAGAAACACCCAAATAGTTGAAACCCAACAAAAAACACCCTAAACAACCTAAGTCCTCATTTGTCACCAAGTGGAGTCAACACCCAAACACGGTCTTTCTATAGCATATTGTTGTAATGGCACTGCGGCTCCATTGGCATTAGAAGAGACCCTCCCTTCCTTATTCTAACAACCCCAGCTCTGTTCCTCACAAGGGGCGTAACCAGGACATTGTTAAAGGTGTGGCAAATGTTTAAAGTTAAATTTTGAGAGAGACATTAGAAAATTATAATTTCACAGGAAAACAAGCTAAAAAAGTATCAATACATGATATTTATTAAATATGAATGGCAAATTAATCATGTTATATATATAATTAATTTCCTTTATGAAGGTAATTTAAACGATTTCATTGGCATAAGCCTAAAATAGACTAATTGGATCCATAATTGACTCTAAACAGAATTCGAGTGAAACTCCTCGGCACAGAGGCACGGGGGTTTTGGGCATAGAGGATATGAGATCTTGGAGCCCAAATCCTCTGTGCCGAAAAATTCCTGTGCCTCTGTGCCGAAGGGTTTTCCGGCCGTTGGATCACCCAAAAATATTAAAACATAAAAACAAAAATCACAATTTAACGGCCTAAAACTCCTCGGCACAAAAGCACGAGGGTTTTGGGCATAGAGGATATGGTATCATGTGTTCGGGCCTTAAAAAAAGGGTGCACGTGCAATTCAAGCTTGGAATATTAGGGTTTTTTTTTTATATGTGTAGGTATGCATGGATGTTCACCGCACACCTAACCCAATCCCTTTTGTTATATCCGCTTGCAAGTGGGGTGCTAAAGCAGTTGGCATAATGCCCTTGTTCCTATGCATGTGGGGTTCAAGTCTCATCCTCCTCTCCGTCTTACTATTTCAAACCGCTCAGACATGGGCGGACCTATGCAGAGGCAAGGGGGTCACTTGACCCCGCTGGACTAAATTCCCCATAAGACTTATACTCTATTCTCTAAATTTTGTCCAAAAAACATGAAATATTTATAATTTTGCCAAAATAATTCACCAAATCTCCCATGATCTTTTCCTTTTTTTTTTTGTGCTTCCATTATTTTTCACACACTCTCCCTCGCATGCGAATAAGTAGAACACAGTTACACATCATATAATTTTCTTTTTTGTTTTGTTTCGTTTGGTTTAGTATTCTAATGTACTCCCTCCGTCCCAATTTGATTGTCTCCTATGGAAAGATATAATTTTTAGATAAAATAATAAAATCATAATTTTTAAATTTTTTCTCACCAAATTAAAGAACTAATGAGATCTTTAATTTGGTACGAAAAACTAGAAAAATAATGCTTGAAAATGCTTTAATTTTTTATCCAAAATTTGAACCTACTTAGGGTACAATCAAAGTGGGATGAAAGAAGTATATATTCTTGACCCCTAATAGTAAATCATGCATCTGTCCTTGCGCTCAGACTGAAATGTAACGGGTTTGTGTCAAAACCTGTTTAGTTCGGTAAATGTAATTTTGAATGGTTTAATTGGTATTCTTTATATTCCTATCCACAACTATTTTGTAATAGTTTATATTTGTTGAAAGATCTTTTGCAAAGAACTTATTTTTTTTCGAAAAGATAAATTTTAAAATCTGGACAGTTGAATACCAAGATGAATGGCTAAGAAGTGAATGCAAAACAAGCTGAGTCTTTTATGTTTCAATTAAAGTTAAGGCTCACTTTCGCTATATCTCCTATGGGTTTTGTTAACCAACTCATTATCCATGAGGCGCGAAAAATGTTTTTATACACCCTTATACTTGGGTGAATACAAAATACACCTTTTTGAATTCATCACATGTCGCATAGAATTTAAGTAGCGTATTTTTCGAAATTCTAAATATATTATATCAAATTGATAATATTTGTATGAAATCATAACTTTTTGTTTAAAAATCTGAACATCAAGACAAAAACTCATTATAGTATGCTATGAATTCAACAACTATGTAATGAATATATGTCTAAACATTACGAATCGCTATGCCAGCAACAAACTTTTATAAATTTAAGAATGATTTTATGTATTTTTATGCGAAATCTTATGATTTTAAGATATATATATATATATATATATATATATATATATATATATATATATATATATATATATATATATATATTTGTCATATTTTTGAAGAAGCTATATTGCCCCAATAAGAGTATCAACATCCTCACTATAAGAGTTGAACATACAAACTCATTGCACTTAGATACAGCTACACAACCATTGGATCAACTGCCTCAATTAATTTAAATTATTGCTTCCTGTTGTAGATTTTTTCCGTTATCATTTTAAATTTTAAATCACCTCCAATTTTGACACTGGTGAGTATTTTTTAGTCAAAGGTCCTTCAACTCCAACGGTGGAGTCAAATTCATTGTGTACTTCCTTTGACATCAAGTTACTTTCCAATTTGGCTAGAATTCTTTACAAGAGGGATCTTACCTTCTTGAGGCCAGGGACAATGGCTGAAAGAGCAACAAAAAGCTGGCTGAGCTGCTCCCTCCTCTTTCTCTCAGCTATTATGTGATCATAAGTCTGTGAAGCTGGCCTAGGATTACTATTTCCACTCGTTTTTGCCCCTTGGCTGCTTTTGTTTCCCTCCTCATTGTTCAACACAAATGACCCTTGATGAGACAACAAAATTCCAGCCACCACTTCCTCATCCTCAGAATTCAAGGTCCGCGGGGGTATAATAGGATTTTCTGTCGAACTCGAGTTTCCGAAAGAGAGGATGAATCCAGAAGAGAAAACAGGTGGTTGCAGGTCAAGGCTCGCGGTGGCGATATTGTTATTGTTGTTGTCGTTGTTGTTTGTGGACCAAGTGTTGGGTTTGTGGTGTTTGGCGGAATTAGGGCTTTCAAGGGCTTCTAAGGTTGATGAAGCACATAGTAAGTTGGTGGTGCTGCTGCTGTTTGGAATATTCAACAAGGTGTTGGAAGATGAGTTGGTTTCTGAGGAGATAGAGTGTTGGTAGTCATCTCCCAGTGCAGCTGCCAGCTCTTCCTCAAAGCAGTCCATTATGTCATAATTGTTCATTAATATTGGGTCCTGCATTCCCGTAATTTTTTTCCCTAAGTTAATTCTTTAAAAAAACTAAAACTGCTGTATTAAATTGTACGTTAACTATCAACTCGTCTAAAGCTTAAACGGTTAGAGAGATGTATAAATTTATATCATTTATATCGGTATATACTATTATTTATTTTGTGGATAATAGTTTTCGAGATCGAAAAATCCTTTTTCAGAAAATATGTTTATCAATGATAAGGGTTTTTCTATCCAGAAAAAAATAAATAATATGGAGTCAAATATATTGTTTTGATCACCTCAAGGCTCAAGTCATTTGCTTGTTTCTCGGAAAAATTGAAAGCGATAAAAATCGTACTCCCTTGGTGTATTGTTTGTTTCGTAAGAAAAATCATACGCTCTGTCCCATATTGTTCTCAGTTCAAGTCATTGCTTAGTTGTAGAAGCAAGAAGAAATAACTTCAAGCAACAAAAGTTAAACGAAGACTGTGTTGAGGTTCCTGTAAATTAAACTTCCTCTCAATCGAAATGATAAAAATTATCGTACGTCTATAGATTCATCAAACTCAAGGTTGTCAATGCATTAAGACAGGCAAAAAGAGGAGGACACGAAGATTCAAGATTATAGAATCCTTAACGGCTGACGGACTCGATTTTACGGTGCATTTCCATGTGTACACTTGAAATGAAACTCTTCCCATGGGTAAGATATTCATACCAGCTCAGAAAGCCATGGGATCGGCGAGTCCATGAGCACTTCTTCTTCTTTTTCTCAAGTACTTCTGCACAACTGGCAATGACAAGATAATGGGCATTAAAAAAACTAAACCATGTGCTGCATGTCTAACTATTCTAGAAATGGTTTTGAATATGAAAAGAGTAATGGAAAAGGTTCATAGGATACGAGAACTTATAAGGAATTAAAAAAGTCATTAAAAGATAATTCCCTGACTCGTGGAGATGAAAGCTCACATTGCCTTTAAAGCACCCCTGAGCTCTTTTGGTTTCCATAGCTATTGGTTCCCATTCTTTTATAGGAGAAAAACTTTATAGGAGAAAAACTTGGGTGCAAACAGGGTATAAGTGACGTGGTACCTTCTCGGTGCATCTGGGCAGTCAAAATGTATTTGATGGTCTAAATTGAAATGCACTTTTTGTTTTTGTTTTTTTTTTAAATTCGGACAGTACTTTTAATTTGGACCGCCGGTTGCAATGTTGGACGGCTCGGATGCACCGAAAGGGTACGTGGTACCTTCCCCGTACCCAAATTCTTCTCCTTTTATAGAGTAGCATGTAACTAACATTGCCAAAATAATCACAAATAATACTCCCTCCGTCCCTTTTTAATTGTTGAGTATTTCATTTTGGGTTGTCCCTTTTTAATTATAATTTCACAGGAAAACAAGCTAAAAAAGTATCAATACATGATATTTATTAAATATGAATGGCAAATTAATCATGTTATATATATAATTAATTTCCTTTATGAAGGTAATTTAAACGAGTTCATTGGCATAAGCCTAAAATAGACTAATTGGATCCATAATTGACTCTAAACAGAATTCGAGTGAAACTCCTCGGCATAGAGGCACGGGGGTTTTGGGCATAGAGGATATGAGATGGTATTCGGAGCCCAGATTCTCTGTGCCGAAAAATTCCTATGCCTCTGTGCCGAAGGGTTTTCCGGCCGTTGGATCACCCAAAAATATTAAAACATAAAAACAAAAATCACAATCCAACGGCCCAAAACTTCTCGGCACAGAGACACGGGGGTTTTGGGCATAGAGGATATGGGATCCTGTGTTTGGGCCTTAAAAAAAGGGTGCACGTGCAATTCAAGCTTGGAACATGAGGGTTTTTTTTTATCTGTGTAGGTATGCATGGATGTTCACCGCACACCTAACCCAATTCCTTTTGTTATATCCGCTTGCAAGTGGGGTGCTAGAGTAGTTGGCATAATGCCCTTGTTCCTATGCATGTGGGGTTTGAGTCTCATCCTCCTCTCCCTCTTATTAATTCAAACCGCTCAGACATGAGCGGACCTATGCAGAGGCAAGGGGGTCACTTGACTCCGCTGGACTAAAATTCCCCACAAGACTTATACTCTCTTCTCTAAATTTTGTCCAAAAAACATGAAATATTTATAACTTTGCCAAAATAATTCACCAAATCTCCCATGATCTTTTCCTCTTTTTTTTTGTGCTTCCATTATTTTTCACACACTCTCCCTCGCATGTGAATAAGTAGAACACAGTTATACATCATATAATTTTCTTTTTTGTTTTGTTTCGTTTGGTTTAGTATTCTAATGTACTCCCTCCGTCCCATTTTGATTGCCCCCTATGGAAAGATATAATTTTTAGATAAAATAATAAATTCATAATTTTTAAATTTTTTCTCACCAAATTAAAGAACTAATGAGATCTTTAATTTGGTACGAAAAACTAGAAAAATAATGCTTGAAAATGCTTTCATTTTTTTTATCCGAAATTGAACCTACTTAGGATACAATCAAAGTGGGATGAAAGAAGTATATGCTGTATATTCTTGACCCCTAATAATAAATCATGCATCTGTCCCTGCACTCAGACTGAAATGTAACGGGTTTGGGTCAAAACCTGTTTAGTTCGGTAAATGTAATTTTGAATGGTTTAGTTGGTATTCTTTATATTCCTATCCACATCTATTTGTAATAGTTTATATTTGTTGAAAAATCTTTTGCAAAGAACTTTTTTTTTTTTGAAAAGATAAATTTTAAAATCTGGACAGTTGAATACCAAGATGAATGGCTGAGAAGTGAATGCAAAGGCTTGTTTCCAGTAGTACTGCAAAGAAACTGAGTCTTTTATGTTTCAATTAAAGTTAAGGCTCACTTTCGCTATATCTCCTATGGGTTTTGTTAACCAACTCACTATCCATGAGGCGCGAAAATTGTTTTTATACACCCTTTTATTTGGGTGAATACAAAATACACCTTTTTGAATTCATCACATGTTGCATAGAATTTAAGTAGCGTATTTTTTGAAATTCAAAATGTATTATATCAAATTGATAATATTTGTATGAAATCATAACTTTTTGTTTAAAAATCTGAACATCAAGACAAAAACTCATTACATAAGTGTGTTTTGGCCAAAAAAGTTAACTGACTTATTTTTTCGTTTTTATTTGATTTTCTTTCGTGGTTTTTAGTTTTACATCAACTTTTTGTGTATTATTGGTTCGTCTCGGCGAGAGAAATCAAAAAAGTAAAAACTTATGATCGAATCATAATTTTTTTTAATAAAGACAAAAATAAGCCAAAGAGTCGGCTTTTTAAACTTTTTTCGATCTTATTCAAAAAATTGAGAGTTCAGTCATAATCTTTTATCTTTTTGGATTCCTCTCACCGAGACGAACCAATTATACTAAAAAAAATAGATGCAAAACTAACAAATGTAAAAAAAAAAAAAAAACAAATAAAGACAAAAAATTAAGTTAAGTTGACCTCTTAGACCAAACTGCAACTATAGTATGCTATGAATTCAACAACTATGTAATGAATATATGTCTAAACATTACGAATCGCTATGCCAACAACAAACTTTTACGTATAAATTTAAGAATGATTTTATGTATTTTTATGCGAAATCTTATGATTTTAAGATGTATATTTTTTTGGTCATATTTTAGAAGACGCTATATTGCCCCAATAAGAGTATCAACATCCTCACTATAAGAGTTGAACTTACAACCTCATTGCACTTAGATACAACTACACCGCCACTGTACCAAAAAACACGTTGCATAGTATGCTATGAATTCAACAATGATGTAATGAATTTATGTCTCGCTATGTCAAAAAACAAACATTTACTGTATAAAGTTAAGAATGATGTTATGAATTTTTATACGAAATCTTATGAATTTAAGATTTTTTTTGGGGGTCATATTTTACAAGAAGATATATTACCCTAACCCCAACCCCAACCCCAACCCAACCCAACCCATCAACAAATTAAAACGTCAACATCCTCACTGTAAGGCTCTGTTTGTTTCAACGTAAAACATTTTTTGATGTAAAATCTTTTTATGGTAAAATATTTTTGCCAAAAAGAAAAGTTTCGTTTTTTGTTTTCCGGTGTTTGGTTGATAATTGTAGCATTTTTGTTTCAAGTTTGAGAGAGAGGGATCAAAAAAAGAGAGAGAGAGAGAGAGAGAGAGAGAGAGAGAGAGAGAGAGATTGGTTTGGGGAAATTGACACGTAGAGCTGCACGTAGAAATTAACCGAACATGGGTAATGAGGTGGAGAACAACATGGACAGAGGTGGGTTTGTCTGTTGTGAGCCTGGACTCTGGAGTCACGGACAAAGAACGAGAAAATGACTTACGGCATTTTCTTTGCTAAGTTATTTTCCGCCAATTGATGGAAAATATTTTACAAGGAAAATGTTTTACATATAATTTGTCTAACCAAACGCCGGAAAATGAGTAAAATGTTTTACAGGAAAATATTTTACCCTCAAACAAACGGAGCCTAAGAGTTGAACATACAAACTCATTGCACTTAGATACAGCTACACAACCATTGGACCAACTGCCTCAATTAATTTAAATTATTGCTTCCTGTTGTAGATTTTTTCCGTTATCATTTTAAATTTTAAATCACCTCCAATTTTGACACTGGTGAGTATTTGTTAGTCAAAGGTCCTTCAACTCCAATTAATTTCAATTCATTGTGTACTTCCTTTGACATCAAGTTACTTTCCAATTTGGCTAGAATTCTTTACAATAGGGATCTTACCTTCTTGAGGCCAGGGACAATGGCTGAAAGAGCAACAAAAAGCTGGCTGAGCTGCTCCCTCCTCTTTCTCTCAGCTATTATGTGATCATAAGTCTGTGAAGCTCGCCTAGGATTACTATTTCCACTCTTTTTTGCCCCTTGGCTGCTTTTATTTCCCTCCTTATTGTTCAACACAAATGACCCTTGATGAGACAACAAAATTCCAGCCACCACTTCCTTATCCTCAGAATTCAAGGTCCGCGGGGGTATAATAGGATTTTCTGTCGAACTCGAGTTTCCAAAAGAGAGGATGAATCCAGAAGAGAAAACAGGTGGTTGCAGGTCAAGGCTCGCGGTGGCGATATTGTTATTGTTGTTGTCGTTGTTGTTTGTGGACCAAGTGTTGGGTTTGTGGTGTTTGGCGGAATTAGGGCTTTCAAGGGCTTCTAAGGTTGATGAAGCACATAGTAAGTTGGTGGTGGAGCTGCTGTTTGGAATATTCAACAAGGTGTTGGAAGATGAGTTGCTTTCTGAGGAGAGAGAGTGATGGTAGTCATCTCCCAGTGCAGCTGCCAGCTCTTCTTCAAAGCAGTCCAATATGTCACAGTTATCCATGAATATTGGGTCCCGCATTCCCTGAAAATTGTTTTTTTTAGTAAGTTAATTCTTTGAAAAAAACAAAAACTGCCGTATTAAATTATACTAAATTATACGTTAAAATATCAACTCGTCTAAAGCTTAAATGGTTAGAGAATGTGTAAATTTATATTATATTATATTTATATCATAACGTACAAGATATATAAGTGACATTTTCATTTTGTGGAAAATAGTTTTTGAAAACTTGTGTTTTTGGAGAATATATTGAGATCGAAAATCCTTTCTCAGAAACATGTTTACCAATGATAAGGGTTTTTCTATCCAAAAAAAAAAAGAAGAGATAAATGCTGGTATTGGTTTATTGGTATGGAAAGCGTGAATAACATGGAGTCAAATATATTGTTCTGTCATTTGCAACAAAAAAGTGAGAGCAACAAAAATCATACTCCAGTTGTCCCATATTGTTTGTTTCGTTACTTTCGTACGAGAAGTGATACTCTCTATCACATATTGTTCTCATTTCAAGTCATTACTTGTTCGTAGAAACAAGAAGAAATAAGTTCAAGCAACAAAAGTTGAACGACAACTGGCCTTGTTCGGTTGGCTGTTTAGGCCAAATTTTTTGGGCAAAAAGTTAAATTGTACTTTTTCACATTTTCGGCAGATTCTTTGGTTATAAATTAAATAGGGTCCACTCTCACCCCTTGACTATTCAAAGACTGAAATTATAATTGTTGGATTCCATTACATGGAGGGTTTTGGGGTGATGGGGGCCCACTGATTCAATTTTTGCCGGTCAAAAGTAAATGGGTAAAAAGAGGGGAACGGGTGAGGTCTGGGTGGGAGGGGGAGTGTCAGTGAAAAAGTGCAACTTAACTTTTTACCAAAAGAATTTGGCCAGGCAACCGAACAAGGCCAACTATATTGAGGTCCCCGTAAAACTTGCAGTTAATCGAAATTAGTAGTATGTCTTTAGATTCATATTTAAAAGTCAAACTCAAGGTTGTCAATGCATTAAGACAAACAGAAAGAGGTACATGAAGATTCAGGAAAAGGGAATCCCTGATGGACTCAACGACATCAGGAAAAGGGAATCCCTGATGGTCGTAGTAGGTACGCCTACGAAAGAACATAAATCGCCACTCGATTTTCCAGTGCATTTCATCACTTTGTATCAGTGCTAGCTATACTTGAAATGAAACTCTTCCCATGTGTAAGATTTTCATACCAGCTCAGAAAGCCATGGCATCGGCGAGTCCATGAACACTTCTTTTTCTTCTTCTTTTCCTTCTTTAAGTACTTCTGCACAAGTGGCAATGACAAGATAATGGGAATTAAAAAACTAAACCTTGAGCTGCATGTCTAACTATACTATAAATGGCTTTGAATATGAAAAGAGTAATGGCAAATGTTCATAGGACTCGAGAACTTATAAGGAATTAAAAAAGTCAATAAAAGATGATTCCATCACTCATGGAGATGAAAGCTCACATTGGCTTGATATATAGCACCCCTGAGCTCTCTTGGTTTCCAAAGCTATTGGTTCCCACTACTTTTATAGACGTTGCATGTAATTAACATTGCCAAAATAATCATAAATAACAAGCGTTGAATTCGTAATTCCAAAAAAAAAAAAAAAAAATCATTTTTCTTGCATGAAAATCCATAATAATTTATATCATAAACCCAAAAAACATTACATTAATAAATTTATGGTTTTTTTTTATCGGAAAAATTATTTAATATATAGAAATCACGACAAATGGTACATCAAGACAGGAGGTGGGGAAGGAAATCTAACCAAAGGTTGAAAAAAAAAAGAATAAAAACCTACCAGCATACCCAAACATCAGTCACCCGACGGCCTCAACCTTGCCGCCCTCATCGGTGAGGTAGAGACCGTGCAATGCCAACATCGTACACCACAAACATCGATTAGAAAGAGATTACGTCATGCCACCGTTGTAACTCTTTGGACAATAAAACCGACGTCGAAACAGATCACCCAAAAGAAGCAAAGCTCGGCACCGACCCCAAATTTATGGTTGATGCGACGAATTTATGTACAAAAATAATTTGAATTTCTATAAAAAAATGTTATGAATCAAAGATTTATGCGATAAATTTACGTACAAATGATAGGAATATTTTATAAATTCAGAGCGCATACAGTACACTCCCCAATGTTGGGTGTACAGTGCACTTCCCAATGTTGGGTATGCATTTTAACATCACCAAATGCACGGTGTAGATTCAACCTTGCATAAAAAAATTTGTTCTGAATAGTTGTTTCCCAAGCTTCTTTAAATAATATTTTCTTCTTGAGTACGTGGCATTAATGTTGGAAAATAATTGCATGCTACTTATACAGTGGTCCCGTTGATGCTGAGTTGCTGACACATATCCAAGAAGGGTAACTTGAAACAAGAAACAAGTATGTGTTGTAGTATCTTATTGGAATAAACATGCATATAAAATTATACTCTCTCCGTCCCATAAAATCTGGTCCCTATGAAACTACGTACAATTTTCAAGCTAAAAAATAACGTGTTTACGAAAATAATTTTTTAGTCAATTTGAATCTTGTTTGATAGATCTCATCGAGAACTTTTATACGGTGCAAAAAAAATTAAAAAATTATTTTGGTAAATACATTATTTTTTAGTTTGAAAATTGCACGTAATTTCGTAGGGACCAAACTTTATGGAACGGAGGGAGTATTTGAAATTAAAAAAGTTCAGTGAGATTAGAGCCATGTTTCTTGTTTGTCTAGAAAATTAATTTTGTAGAGATTTCTCACTCTTAGGTTTTTGGGCTTTGATTAAATATATTTATCGCGGAAGATTGAATCTCGTGTACTATTTAACAAATTGCACCAAAATGATTTTCTTCCAGAAACATCAAAAGGAGAACCTTCCACCATAACTTTGGGTCCTGTTAAGTGTATATTGATACCCATGCATTAACTCCATTATTTGATCCCATTTATATGGGAAATGAAGGTGTAAAATTTGAATAATAGATTTTGGATTTTTTTTTTTTAACCGAGAAACATAAGATATCCATTAATAAAATCGAACGATTACAAAGGCGACAACAAACAAAATATGAGGAGATCTCGCATTTTGCCAGGTGACCCCATTGATAAAATTAGAATAATCCAACAAGCTCTAACACATAAACATCCCCAAATACGTACAACCAAACAATTAAACCCGACAAGAAACCACGAACCAAGTAACAAGGACCAAACAAACACCCCTAGCACAACATGAAGCACAAACATGCCCTCAATGCCAACTAAACAAACCTGCAAAGAAAATAAAGGCACAGGGGTCAGTTTTTGTCAAGTGAACAGAAAAGCCCCAGGGTTTACTGTTGTACCTGGACAAAATAGCTTGTCTTATTACAATTCCCTAGGTTTAATGTTTTCAACCAAGGACAGAAACAAAGAATAGTGATGGAGGTGCTGGAAGAATGGGGACAAATCAGAATTTGGTTTATTCTCATGGTTTGCAGATGGATGGTGGTCAAGTAGAGAAAATAGTAGTTGATGGTGCATGGCAGAAGGATTCCTTAAAGGGAGTGGCGGCTTGGTGCTTGCGTGAGGTAGCTTTTGGACAATCTATGTACGGCTTCACTCGAGTTCGGGCATTATCTTCTACAGCAGTGGAGGCTCTGGCGATTTTGCAAGCGTTGAGATGGGCAAAAAGCTTAGGTTTAAAGAGAGTTCTAGTTTTATCTGATAGCCTTGAAGTTGTATCTGCGCTTAATTGTGTGTCTATGGCTAATGTGTGTATCAGAAGTATTATTTTGGATATTTTGGATGTTGTTGTTACTTTTGATTATGTATCTATAACCAAGGCCGCTCGTCAAGATGTGAGAGATGCTCACAATCTTGCTCGAAGCCGTCTTTGTAATTCCTAGTATTCTAGTTATGATATGTTATGTTTCTGGCTCAAAAAAAAAAAAAAAAAAAAAAAAAAACCAAGGACAGAAACAATAGTGGTAGTTTGAAAATATTTTGGTGGTTTATTTTATTTAGTAACAAATTATCTAACTCTAAACCTTTTCGAATAATCTCCAAGTCCGGTAAATTAATCATTAATTATGTCTTGTTTTAAGTTCCTATCACTATTGTTATTTAATTATTCCATTTACCCAAGTAGGCGAAGTTAAATTATTTGATGTGAGCTATAACTTCTCTTTCACGAGTAGGATCTTACTTGTATGATCATTGGATACTGATGGAGAAAGATAACTGGCTTGCATCATCTATAGCACCTGCCAATTTTGGAAAGAAAACAAAAGGATTAATCAAGTATGCTTATTGTTAGTTCTCTATAATATCTTCGGTTTATCAAACAATGGAAAAATAAATAAAATCTATTGCTTATCATCTATAACACCTCCCAATTCTGAGGTTGATAGCATGTAAGGGGCTTACACACCTTAGTTTGTATATTCAATTCTCACACCAACTAAGATATTCTTGGGGAGATTTTCCCGTTAATGGAGCGGTAGCTCTATGGATGCCACCGTATACTCTCATGCATAAGACTTAGGTTCAACCCTAGGGATGGTAATTTCTTCCGACCCGTTCGAATCCGATTCAAATGGATCGGCATTTTGGAAATCTGTTTGGAGATTGGATAGGATATGGGGATTGTTTTTGAAAAATTTCGGGGGTCGGATAGGAGGCGGGGACAAATGTATCCCCATCTCATATCCGATTTGATCCGTCCACGAATCCCTAATTTTATTTATATACGTTTTTTTAATATATACTGTATATATATAAACTCGATCTATTGAGAGATCTTTAACCAGGGTTTTGTGTGGACCTCACAGATCAGGATCAAATTTTGATGATCCAAACTTCTAAGATATTCTTGGGGAGATTTTCCCGTTAATGGAGTGGTAGCTCTATGGATGCCACCGTATACTCTCATGCATAAGACTTAGGTTCAACCCTAGGGATGGTAATTTCTTCCGACGCGTTCGAATCCGATTCAAATGGATCGGCATTTTGGAAATCTGTTTGGAGATTGGATAGGATATGGCGATTGTTTTTGAAAAATTTCAGGGATCGGATAGGAGGCGGGGACAAATGTATCCCCGTCTCGTATCCGATTTGATCCGTCCACGAATCCCTAATTTTATTTATATATGTTTTTTTAATATATACTGTATATATATAAACCCGATCTATTGAGAGATCTCTAACCAGGGTTTCGTGTGGACCTCACAGATCAGGATCAAATTTTGATGATCCAAACTATTCAATGTGTTTAAAACGTGTTTTTGATTTACCCAAAAAAAAAAAACGTGTTTTTAAAAGCCATGCGTGAAATCACCAGAAAAAATGACCGGAAATGACTTGATCCAAATCCCCGCTTTGGATTCCCGTTCCCCGTTTGGGCCGGGGATGGAGGGGAAAAAATAAACATTGGGGATCAGGGTCGGGACGGGGGAGGGGTTCAGGGTTCGGGGATCAGGGACAGGGATAATAGTCTCCGGCCCTGACCCGTCCTCATTGCCATCCCTCTTAGGGGTGAAAATCGGTCGGTTCGGTTCTGTTTTTGGGGTGTTCGGGAGCGAACCGATCGGTTCGGGGCGATTTTGCTGGGAACCGATCCCGACCGAAAAAAACAATGGACCGATCGATTCGGGGTGGTTCGATTTTTTCGGTCCGGCATTAAGATTTGTATTATATGCTTATTAAGTTATTATAATACAAGTTGCGTTGCTTTTTACAATTAAAGTATGGATTTTATTAGAGTTGCATGGAATTATTTATAAAATAGGATTCTATTATCTCATTTTATTAGAGTTGTATGGTTTTCGGTCCAAAAGAGGGGTGGTTTCGGTTTTTTTGCCACTAGACCGACCGAACACCGAACCGAATTTTCGGTTTTTTCAGTCGGTTCCGGTCCCGTCGGTTTTTTTTTTTTTTTTTCACCCGTAATCCCTATTCAACCCTCAATAACTACAAAAAAAACAACTAACACTTCTTGCTCGTTAAAAAAAAAAGGAAAAAAAAGGGGATAAAATAAAGAGAAAAAAAGGATTTGGCCACTCCTAAGCCTATGAGAACTCCACTCTAATGGGACTAAGTAACAGAAACTTGGACAATGCTTAATATTGCACCAATGAAGTCTCAACTATTATGCGATTATAAATATTCATTGAGATTGAGATTCAGTGCCAACCCAATAAAAGTTGTGGTAAACATATACGAGGGAAAAACTATAATGCACATCTTTATAAGGTATGTATGATATTGAAGCCGTTTAATCATTTTGAATTCATAACATTTTATATCAAAATTCATAACAATTTTTATGAAATAAGTATGGATAACATTTGTATAAAGATTCATAAGGTACGTTTGCATATAAATTTATTACATTCATGGTGGCATATGAAGTCTGGCTAATGTTGAAGTCTGATTATTGATCCAGCGTTTTGATGTTGCTCTGCTGGATGTTGCTGTACCTTTTTTGGTTCCCTTTGGTGTAATTGGTTCTAGTTTTGGGCTGACCTCTTGTTAGCCTTGTTACTTTCCCTCTCTCGGGTCCGTGGTGGCATATGATTGACGCTTGAGGGGTGCCGAACTTGTTGGGTTCCTCTTTTGCGTTGTGATGCCTTCCCCCATGGATCCCTTTAATCTTTATAATTCGTTTTCAAAGATTAATAAATCTTTTTTGCCGTGCAAAAAAAAAATTTATTACATTCATTTCTAAATTCAAAACATCAAGACAAAAACTAATAATGTGTAGTAAATGTTGAGAATTTGAAAGTATTTTGAATTGATGTCCAAATGTTATGAATTCATGCCGGAGATGATGTCATGAATTCTTAACTACAATGTGTATTGTAGCATTTTCGTGAACCTAAACTTACTGCATAGCTATTGTGATGCTGCTACGGTAGTACTATATTACCTTTAGTAAATGAAGGGTTAAATAGTTAGAAGAAGTTGGAGAGTTTTGAGCTATGAGTCCAAAATGAATAACTACAGTCGAGAAGGACCAATCCAAGTTCCAAAATGAAAAACCCAGACGAAACAGAAAAACATGACAATCAAACAACAAAAGATGGGCAATATAAAAATGGGTATATAAAAATGTGTGAACATATTATTTAAATATATATTATATTAATTTATCTATATTTGTATTTGTATTTTGATGAACGTGACAAAAAGTGTTGGTTGGTATGGAAGACATGTTGCATTCCACTTGGGACCCTTTGTATTGGATTGTTCCTCTTTATTAATGAAATTGTTTATCTAATTGGCTCAAAAAAAAAAAAAAACCCTCACCCTCAACAAACTAAATACCAAATTTCTGGGAATGAGCAACAATCAGTCTCTGGGAACCTACCCACCCTAAAGATAGAAACGTAGTCTTGGGAATATAAGTCCCTTATTACTTGGTACAAACATAAAAGGAGAAAGTGTATGAAAGGAAAATATGAAAATGAACATGAAAATGCATTCGACGGATGAGATTCGTTTGGTACACTGTTTAAATAGTGTACCGAGTGGATCTCACCCGTTAGATGCCTTTTCATGTTCATTTTCATATTTTCTTTTCATCATTTCATGTAATGTACTAGGGCTCAACATAAAAGACGCGCATCGATCTTAGTAAATTCACTTGATGGTGTTCTGAAAGGATAAGAAATGTCAGTACAATTTAAATCAACAATTAAAGGATACTCTGAATTTGATTCAGTTTCTGGAACAAAAGTTGCTTTTTCCTTAGAAGTTACTTCTGGTTCCTCCATTGCAATAGTCATAACAAGAAGTTCTTCTTCCTTTTGAATCTTTGAAATTACTTTGATTCAGTTTCCGGAACAAAAGTTACTTTTTCCTTAGAAGTTACTTCTGGTTCCTCCATTGCAATAGTCATAACAAGAAGTTCTTCTTCTTTTTGAATCTTTGAAATTATTGCACCCCATCCATTATCCCAACCATTATCATATGTTAGATCATCATCATCACTAGATACATCAATAATCTCCACAGGGTCAACTTCTGGCTGTAAAGACCTTCGAACTAGCGAGCAATCTGGTCCAAATAGTCCAAAATTCACAGATGAAGGAAAAACCATATTAATTTGAACTTCTGGCAATGTTCTAAATTGAATGGTTCTTTCCCATGAGTTTGCTCATATTCTTTCTCTGCAATATCTACCTTATCAGTAGACTCCATTTCAGAAGTTTCCATAGAGGAAAATGTTTCCACAGGAAAGAAATTTATTTCTCCTCCTTCCTGTTCCACTATCATGGCTTCCAATAAGCCAGATTGATAGTTTGCCAAGGAATTTGGAGAAGCTGGGCTATTCTCATGCACTTCATTGTCCATTCTTGCAACCAAACTCTCCAATGGTTCCTTTTCAGATTGTGTAAACCCCCTTCGAAGAGATTCCTTTGAATCTTCTCTTTGAAGCCTGTTAAACCTTGGATTAAACTTATTACCCCCATGAAGATTCTCTTTCGAAGCATATTCTTCCATTTGGAAACTAGTATACCTCCTTTGCAACTTCCTCTTTTGAGTTCTTGTCAACATGAGAACTATTTGAGGTGTTTTGGTCTTTGGATCTCGAACTAACACCCATTGACCAGTAGGAGCATTTGGAGGTTTGACCATATTATTTCCAAACTTGAAAAATCCCTTATATCCTTGGAGTAATTCTAGTTTTACTTTCTTCAAAAACCAATTAGGAACTCCTTTAACCAAGGTAAATTGCTCCTCTTGAACTTCATTTTCCTGATCCATTGGAACTTTTCCAGTGTTAACCTTCTTTGAAGGAGGATAATCTCTCTTTGAAGTTGATAGAACTGGGCTAGAAGGAACATTCCTTTTAGCAACCAACCAAGGTTTTTCATTTCTTCCCTGATTTGAACTCACCCAGGGCTTCTTTTCATTGTTTTGATCCAAAGCCTTTCTTTCCATCCTTTTTGGAAAGAAATCAACCCCCTGTTTGTCTAGGTCTTTGAAAATCAAATAATTGGCTTTGCATTTCATACACAAACATTCCAAAAAGGATGTTTCAAGCATAGGAAGATGAGATTGCTTAAAGCCTCCCAGAGAAGAGCTTTTTGGTGCATATTTTTGCTTTTTGTTTCTTCCAACATCACTTCGAAGTTGACCAATTTTTGGTCTGCCTCTACCAAATTACACAGAGTTCATCCCAACATGTACTTGCTTGTTCTGCCACACTTCTCGAACTGTTTTGGCCAAAGATGTTGGCACATGAGTATTAGCAGTCACTTCTTCAATCTTTGGAAACGGATCTGTGTCTATGCCCATAGTCTTTTCTAGAAACTTGATCCTTCCTTTCTTAATTTGCTCTTGAATCCTGTCATGAAAAACGTTATAATTCTTAGTTGAATGAGTCTAAGAAGCATGCCATTTGCAATAATTTTTCCCTTTTGTTTCTTCCAATGTTGGAAGTTTAACATTTTCAGGAAGCTTAATAAACTTTTTCTTTAACAGATAATTAAAATTTTCATCTGCCTTAGAAACATCAAATGAATATACTTTACTGGTTGCTTTCTTATTACTCCCTCCATTCCTATTTGTTTGTCCCACGCTCTCTCTCTTACCTTTTTTTAAATAAAAAAATTAAGTGCTTCCATATATCATTTTTCAAATTTTTTCGCACCGAATTAAAGTACTCATCGTGTACTTTAATTCGGTGCGAAAAAATTTAAAAAATGATACACGAAAACACTTTATTTTTTCATTTGAAGAGTGGCACGACTTTTCGTAGAGGACTAACAAATAGGAACGGAGGGAGTAGTGATTAGGGCTATAGAAGAATCATTTCGGGCTAAACTTTCACAAACACAAGGATCATGCTCAACAATCTCAGCAGCATCAATTTCATAACTAGAATCCCTATAATATGTTGAATAAGAAGAATTGTTTCTATCAACATTTTCTTCTAGCAAAGATTCATATCTTGATGCTTTGTAAGTTAAATCAACCAGATTCCTAAATTCAGTAGAGTCAAACTTCTTTCTAAGTTCCCTACTTAAACCATCTTGTGCTATTCTTACAAATTCAACTTCTGGTAGTCGAAGTTTACATTTGTCTCTAGCCCTTTTGAACCTAGCAATGAATTGAGCAGCCTTTTCATCAGGCTTTTGTTTCAGTCTTGCCAAATCAGCCATGGTAACTTCGGGTTCAGTTTGACAAAACCGAGCATGAAACAATTCTTCCATTCTTTGCCAATTTGGAAATGATTCTGGTGGCAAATTAGAATACCATTCGAAGGCTGTTCTTGTCAAAGAATTAGAGAATAACTTCAACTTAATGAACCCATTATTACCCAATTCCTTACACTGAGCAGTAAATCTAACAATGTGCTAAGTTGTTGACTGTTTTCTATCCCCATGAAACAAAGTAAAATCTGGAATCTTAAACCCATAGGGACTTCGAACTGTCGATCTATCCATTCTGGATAAGGTTTTCTGTATATTTGAGTTCGTATCCCCCGAGTTAGAGGTCCATAAGTTTTTTGCATAAGGCCAAGTATCTCATCTTGAAGAGCAGGATTTCCTCCCAAATGGACTATTGGGTTAACAGGTGGTTCCTAATTCATATTTCTGTGCATATGATCATCTGGAAACCTTTTAAAAGGACCATCAACTGGTCTGGGCTGTCTAAAACCCTCTTCCTGCCTTCCAAAAGGCTCATAAAGATGGCTCGAATGTACCCTTCCCATTTCTGGTACCCTTGGATACCTAGGAATTTCAGTTTCTGGTGGAACAGCCTTTCTTAAATTAGCCTTTTCCTGAAAATGGTTTGCTGGAGTAAAATTAAACTCATCAAAACCATGATTGTCATTTTTAAAACTCTTATCTCCATCTAAGCCCTCAAAATTGGGTTTGAAATGAACATTTGTAGTTTGCCTAAATGTTTTCTTAGGCTTAAGCGTTTGATAATCATAAGTCTTTGCTGGTTCATACCATGATTCTAGTATATCATCTACATTTATAGGCTCTTTTCTAGGCCTTGACTTAAACTTACTTGAACTAGCCTCTCCTTTATCTTTTTCAGATGAAGGCAAAGGCTCATTCCTAAGTTTTGATTGCTCTTCTAACTTTTGAAACATAAGTTTTTGGGTCTGAGTCAATTCTTTAAATGTGGCAATCACTTCAGCAAATTGACTAGATGACACACCTCCTCCAACGTCTGGATTTTTAGGGTCATCAACATGTGTCGCCTTGTTATTTCTAGTATTCATCCTAGAGGCTTGGCCAATTCCCACATTTGGATCTTGTCCAACACGAACGTCTGGGCCTGTTTGAAGGCCTTCAACTTGTTCGTTTTCTTTAGGATTACGATTATTCTCTTCTTCTGGCGCTTGGCCAACCTGATAATCATCTGCTTGCTTCCTAAGTTTTGGAGCCATTCAACACTTAGGTGTCCCACCGGGTCTGCCAAAAAGTGTGTTTGGTTCTTTTACTTCTTTACTATGGAAAATGATTGTGTGCGGGCGTGCCAAAGAAAGCCTTTAAGTCTTCTCTGTAAAATTATTGTACTGGACAAAAAGATATTCTAAAAATTTGTCACATCATTTGAAATGTCTTCGAGGAGATCTCGATAGACAATATTTTTCGTACAATTCCATAGTTGGCCATCCTTGTTCACAATCAATATCTTTAGTCCAAAAGGTGTAATGACGCGCGATATACCCACAAAGAACTGACCATGCGAGAACACATGATTAGGAAGGTGTACTCCAACTTTTTTTAGCGTTTGGCCTTGACTTTTATTTATTGTCATGGAAATTTTAACCTATTTTTGCTTGAGCATCCTCATTAAGCAACATATTATTTTCTTCATCTAATTAAAAAGAAAAGAATTCATTTTTAATTTAGATTATAACAAATTCACTTAACATTACCCGCCAACAGGTAACATAAGATTTTATTAAATCTTAAAGTACCCTTATTATGCTATGAGGACTCAAAAAAGATAAAGTTGCTACATAAGATGCTCTTCGGTTTTTTTTAGCTAAAGAAAAATTATGCCGCCTAATGAGCAGGGCCGGCCTGACATTTGGGTTGACCTAGCTTGACTTCAGTTTTGGTTGCCCACTTACTATTAAGTCCAAAAAAAAAAATGACATAGAAGTCAGGAAAAAAAATCAATGTTGCATTGTTTTTCTTTACATTGTAACTCAAGTTATAGTGTTTTAAGCAAGTTCCAATTTTTTTTTTTAAAAAAAACTTCTCATTGCATTTTTTAAAGAAACTCTTCAATTGAGATTATAACAATCCACTTTTTTTTTTTTGTTTGACATGGTACTATAAAAATAATTTTCTTTATCAACATCTATCAGAACTTAAAGTACCCTTATTATGCTATGAGAACTTAATCGAAATGAAGTTGCCCTAGCCCTTTGGTTGCCCACTTACTATTGTGTCAAAAAAAAAAAAAAAAAGACATAGAACTCAGGAAAAAAAACATCAATGTTACATTGTACTTTTCTTTTCATTTATGTGCACTTCATTTTAATTCATGTCTACGTGTATAGCACGAGTTCATGCTACTTCTAATAAAAAGTGAAGTAAAAAAAGAAGAAAATTTATTTTCCTGTCTATATTAATTTGACACAGAATTTTGTAGGAATATTAAAATTTCTTTTTTTCTGCAAGATCTATTTTCCATGAATGTTTTTCAAATGGGATGGTTGAAATACTGGATCCTAGTACTTTCTTGGTAGTTGTAATCCAAAAAAGGTATTGGGAAATAACTGCCCATTCTATATTATCGAATGGAGCCTTCTTTGTTTCTTTGTATGTTTTTTCAATAAATCTCTCACTGTCAAAATAAGTGGTGGATGCATAAACTTTGCAAAGGGGACCCAAACCAAAAGTATTTGGATTGTAAACGGATTAGGGTAAAATTATTAAGTTTTGAAAGGATCGTAGTCTAATACCCCAAGGCCAAGTGCTCAAGTTGAAAGGGGGTCCATAGTCAGTCGGATTGGATTGTTACACGTAGTAAAGTTGTGGGGAAGGTCAACATTTTGACTAAGTCAATAGTTGACCTTCCAATTCCACGATAATGCATGGCATCAATGTAAGGACCCGTAATTTTAATTATTTTTTCGAAAATAAAGTTGGGAAAATGTGAGGAATTGATTAAAATGTTAAAAGTGTTGGATTATTTAGTGTGATGAGTAGGTTTGGGCCTTTTTGCAATACACAAGCCAATACAAGGGTTGGGGTTGTTGTAATTTTTAAAGATTGTGTATATGTTGTTTGAGAGAGGAGAGAGATAAACACACCCTCTCCCCTCCCAAAAACAGTCAGCCTCCCTCTCTCTCTCTTAACCTCCATTGTTGCTCATTTCTTCCACAAAAATCCTCCCAAAACTCAACATACCCACTCACCCATTGCACAAATCCTTCAACATTTGATCTTTGGAGCTTGATACCTTCTAGTCTTGGCCTTGGAGAAGCTTGGTCTAGGGGATTTCTAGAGTTTGGAGAAGCTAGGGTTTACTCAACATCAAATCTAGAGCTTCCACACTTAAGGTAGGGAAAATTCTAACTTTTCTAAGTGTATAAGTTGTGTATGTGTGTGTATAGTCATTTCATTGCTAAGTTTTCTTTGTCTTGTTGATTTTTCTTGAGAGAAAACCATATTCTAGTCAAGTTGTGTTGAAACTCATCATCTCTTAGCTCCTTTGTTCATCTCCTATTGATTTGGTAGAAAACCCATCACATTGTTGCTTGATTTCAAGGTAATGCTTGTTAAATGCTTAAAACCCCTTTGAGAAACCCACTTTTCTAGTCATTCTCATGTGGTGTAGACCTTAATCTGTGCACTTATTTGGTTTTCCATTGAATTAGTTGATATGTATCTCCATTGGATGGTTATGAGTTGATTTATGCACATCTTGATTGGCTTGATCTTGGGTTTCATACCCAAAACTCTCTCAATAGTTTGTTTGTTGTGGAATGGGTATTGATACCCGGATTCTGGGGTATTGATACCCAGCAAATCTGTGATTTTCGGCCCTTAGAAGGTTGGGTATTGATACCCGGACGCGGAGGTATTGATACCTCGTAATTTTGTTTTACTAGTGGGCTGGGTATTGATACCCAGATTTAGGGTATTGATACCCAGAGGTTCTGTTCCTTTGTTGAAAATTGGGTATTGATACCCTAGTTTTCTAGTATTGATACCTAGAGGCTTAAACTTCAAATTGGGGTGATTATCATTTGACAACTCGTGAGTTATACGTGACATTAAGTTGAACTTATATTGTGATAAGTGGAAAGGTGAAAGTAGAATATGTGACACGGGGCCCGAAAGGGTATGCCCGGAGTGACACGGGACCTTTATGGTATGCCCGGAATGACACGGGGCTCGAAGGGGTATGCTCGAAGTGACACGGGACCTTTATGGTATGCCTGGAGTGACACGAGGTCTATATGGCATGCCCGGAGAAAAATCAAATGTTTAAAAGGAATGTGATGAATATGATAAACGTGTGGGACACATGTGACGTGTCGGGAGTGTGTTGGATACGAGTCGAGTATGAGAAACGAATGTAGATGGAATATAGTAGCTCATGTGTTACTTTCAAGTCCTTAAACTACTTATCTCTCTCTAAATTCTTATTCTTTGAATTATGTTTCCTTGTCTATCACTCATATGCATTTCATTGCATTTAGGATTGCTAAATTTTTTTCTCTACTGGGCTAGTGTAGCTCAACCTATAAATTTTCAGGTAACCATCAAGGAGCATGACTTGGAGTGCCTGGAATGCATGCATGCATGTATTTGTTTTAAAAGCATTGGAGGAGTTACTTCATCATCTTAAATCTTGTACTTTTGTTAAGATGGTTTTGTAACTTGATTAAGCTCCCTCTCTCCCTTTTGATGTTGGGATTGTAATAACTAAACGTTTATCATTTTTTAATTTGGGGCCCGGGTACCCATAGACAAATGTGTATTTTGATGTTGACTTTAACTATTCTATTTGGACTTTGACGTGGCCCGTGGACCGGTTGACCGTCCATGTGGATTTTCTTATGAATTAGCCTTTAAAATTTTGAGGGTGTGACAATCAATACCCGAGCGACACGTGCCGAGGTGGCGCGAATGAGCTTGCGACACTCCAGTAGCGCACAATTCTTGGAAGAAAGAGGACAACCTATGTGTCTCCTTCGCGAAGCCCACAAAGATGTACATGCTGATACTTGACCATGGGCTATCCGAACTGGAAGAAGGCCCAGAAATGTTAAGTATATTGATGGCCAAAAGATTTATGGGCGATAATGTGAGAAACCAAACAACTAGATACATAACCCAGACAACCATTTTCTCTAGTCTTCAGGCAAAACATGAGGGACCCTCTGAGGCTTGGCCGTGGTACTAGCATGGCTGAACAAGCTATGACCTTGCCTAAACGAGAATAGAAGGGAATTTAGTGGTTAGGTGACCATAAAATAAAAGTTCACTACGATAAAAGGGAATAGCTCGACGGAGTGCTGTGAACACGACACTTGCAGTGGATCAGTGGGTGACGTCACCCATACGGTCAAGGTGTATGAAAGAGACACTTGTCATCATGTCATAGGGACCAGCTGTCACCCAAGTATTGGCACAGGGTGCCAATAAATATGAGACAATCCTTTCACAATTTTCCAAAGATTTTTATTATCAAACTGTGACATCCTAGAGCGAGAAAGTTAAGAGACACTAATTTTTGTAAGGACATTGATCCAATAGTGATTATACTCAATTGTGATGCAGGCCGAGACCCGCAAAGGTAGGGATAGTCCCAAGATGCCACTTGACCGCAGGGGTAGCGGTTGTTACTCGACGCGACCAACCTTCGATTAATTATAGGAGAATTACTCACTCCAAACAAGGCGCACTTGGACAATATATTCATAAACTGAACCCCTAACTTTCATTTGATTTAGATCAATTATTTATAAGCATTACGAAGATGACTCTTCAAGACTACTAATAAATACTTGACAATTTCCAACATGACTCTTAAAATACCTTAATAACCCTTGGACTACATGCACGAACAATAATAACTATCAATCTAAAAACATGTGTTTAATCCTATCCAACTACATGCATGTGTGTCCAACATTAATGACTCCAACATACTTTGACTAGAATTATAGGCACTACTAGAACCAAAAAGATACTTAGAAACAATTAAAATAACTGCTCGTCACCCACACGGCTGCCACATATGCCGCCCACATTGTTGCCACATCTCGGAGGCTAGGCTCCTGCGTCATACTCCCTTTCTTCAAAAGAGCTTGTCGTCGAGTTTAACTTTCAATGGTCCACGGGTTGACCAACAATCCTTTCCATCCTTTGCTTCATTGTGAGATGTTGCTTGGATTTAGGTTTGCGACCACTCAACAAATAGAACACTTTCATGACTCTAAAAATTGGCCATAAACAACCTATAATAATGGAATTGTGAAGCCAAATCAAAAGTCAACTTGTCTTGAACTAGCCGTTGCCTTTGTACTCCCATAATCTTTGATATTTCTAGCCAAGAAAATCAACTCGCTCAGGACCTCCTTGACCATGTCTCTTTTGATAATGCTAACTGAAAGGCATCCTTACATTGGAGGAATGGTTTTGTTGCATGTAAATCCAACTTATCTATTGTTTGATGGCTGACAACTTTAACATCATCAACTTTTCTTGTTACCAAAATTAAAGTTAGCTCCAATGGTAGGGTGTGTGTGATTTTTTGAGCAGGTAGCTTTGTTGTTTCCTCATGTCCGTCATAGTTGGGAGGTTTAGAATACTCAACTATGGTCATCACTGTTGTTGTTGAACTAGAATATTGATTTTTTTGGACAATTAAGAATCATTCTTCAGTGTACTCATCATAGAGTGGAGGCAAATTTCACTCACGCAGAACATTTTATCTCCAAATGCCACGAGATGAATACTCAGGAAGACAGGATCACTGCTCTGATGCCAATTTGATACAGGCCTATACCTGCGAGGGTAATGATAGTCCTAGGATGCCACTCAACCGGGGCTAGCAGATATCACTTGACGCAACCAAGCTTCGCTTGATTGTAAGATCACTCACTCCGAGCAAGACGCACTTGCACAATCTTTTTATAAACTGAAACTCTAACTTTTATTTCATTAGATCAATCATTCATATATATATATATATATATATATATATATATATATATATACACACACACACACACACACACACATATGACTACTAATAAATATTTGACAATTTTCAACATGACTCTTAAAATACCTAGATAACCCTTGGACTAGATGCATGAACAATAATAACTATCAATCTAGATACATGTGTTTAATCATATCCAACAACATGCGCGTGTGTGCAACAATAATGACTCCAACATACTTTGACTTGGATTAAAGACACATTCCGCCCACATAGTTGCCACACATTCCACCGACATAATTACCACATCTCGGAGGCTTAACTCTTGCTTCAAAAGCTCTAGAGAATTGAGTAGAATCACTTTTGGATTTGTCTAAGTGTCTCTTCCTGTACATTTTTGCCCTCTTCTTCACCCTTCTAAAATTACTCTACTCTTGTATATCTTTTGATTATCAATTGTTCTTACCTCTAAAGCTCACATTATTCGCAAGGATATTATTGGAGTGAGATTTGAACCATGCTTACAAAAGTTTATTTAATCTCTAGACTTGTCAAAATGGCAATGAATACTTAAAAAAAAAAATACTGTGATATTGACGTCCATCCAGTAGTTACAGATTTGCATAAGAGAAAGAAGGTGTCCTCCTCTGAGTCCCCTGGTTATCAGACTCAATCAAGGCAAAAGTTAGTAATCACGTGCGTTTTCTAGGCAAAAGTGAAATTTGCTTCTTCCTCAATCATCGGTCAAGAAGATCAGGAAAAGGAACATAGAAAAAAAGGGAAAAAAATTAAAGGATTAGCTTTGCTTTTTTCCATTTTGTTAGTAAAAAAGTAAGCTTCTGATGATACTTTTTTATACAAAGAGGATTTTGTGGCTAATATTCCAAATTTTAAAACTAAAATTTACTTTGTGCCTTCATATATTGATTTAAAAAAGACATATCGCAAAAAATAAGAAAAGTGAAAGTTTTAGCAACAAAGTAATGCTAAATTTTGGCATTAGAATTTTTTTTTTTTTTTTTGTGTGTAGTATTGATAGCATCTGAAGGTTGTCACTTACCCTTCATATTATTATTTTTTGATCAGCTACTAACCCTTCATATTTAATTGTTTCAATTCCCGACTTGATTTAACAAAGTTTTTAAGTTGATGTATTGTGAAAGAATGATTTATCTTGTAAAGCGAAATAAATCAATTTTGAGTTTAAGTTAAGAATTGGAACAAGAAAAAGCACGTGTAATTACATGTTTATTTTTCTCTTGAAAAAAGTATTTATCGTCAAGGAAAATGGGTCCTGGAGAACTTCTTCCAACCAATAAAAGCGAATCAAAATAAAATGCTCAAACCAGTCGTAGTACCTTTACCAAAATGTTCACAAAAATATTCCCCAGCAAACGGCCCCTTTCTTTTTTTCTTTTTGTTTTAGGAATGGTCCCTACTGTATAAGCCAAATGTCAATTTGATACCCACTGTAAAAATCATGTCTATTGCATCCCAATATTCACAATGCATACTTAAATAGTCCTTTTTTCTAACTCCGTTTGTTTTTACCGTCAAGTGCGGGGGTATTTTTGGAATTTCGTCACTAAACTGCCTTCCCCCAAACATTATCTTCAACCCTAAAACCCTACCTCAATCCTCTGGAAAAAAAAAAAAAAAAAAAAAAAAAAAAAAAAACAGAAAAAGAACTCAATCTCCCTCCTTCCTCACCCATTCCGGGTTCAGTAGAGCTTGCTTTTTCAAGCCGATTCAGTTTCTTTTCTTGATTCCAAAACCAACTCCACTGGCTCTTTTTCCACCCAATTTGCATTCACTATCATCAACAATTATTCCACGTTACTGTCATTACCACATCTAAACCAGATTGAACACAAAAATATCCTGCTTTCATATCTTGTTCATTTTCAAGCTAAAACAACTTTAAAGAATCTGAACAATATCCTTTCAATGGTTTCCTAAAACGGTTGGATCTTTTCCACAAATTTCCGAGAAAAAAAGTTTTGAAATGGACAATGAAACAAATTTTGAACAGTATGTATAGAATTAATTCAGGAAATAGCAACCAAACTGAGATCTATCTTATTTGGTACAGAATTAATTCAAGAAAAAATCAGTTCAAGAAACCAATTGAGAAGTAAATTGCTTCATTAAAACTGGGCTTTGTGTTATTTGAGAACCCTGAAAATGGGCAAAAGGTTCGTTTCTGTGCTTACTTTTTCTCAGGTACGTAAGAAAGCAAAAATTGAAGGATAAAACTCCAAATCTGAACGATTTGGTGGTAAGAAACAAAAAGAAATTGCTGGCGGCGATAAAAAAAAAAAAAAAAAAAACCCAAGAAGAGAAAGTTCCGAGGTTTCTCAACAAATCTTCTGAGGTTTCTCAACAAATCCCTATTTAGATTGAGTGATTTATTGAGAAATGTACAGGAAAATTGTTCTCCATTCTCATCACACCGTTTCTCACCATCCAAATGGTATTATAAATAACTACTAAAAGCCAAGACAGCAAATGATCGAAAATCTATGAACTTACAACGAGAACTAACCCAGAAACTGAGAAATCAAAAATCCAATTCTAACAGATTATCCTTAGACCATCCACAACAAGGCTCCACAAATTTTGAGCCAAAAAAATTACTGAACAGTGTTTTATATTCACGTCCCTTTCAATACTCCAACAATACTACCTATACTACCTCTCTACTATTAAAATACTATTTTTTACTTTTTAAAATAATACAATATATACTCATATATACATACATCTATATAACAAAACAAGGATTCTTTTCAATAAAAAATTCTTCATCAGCCAAATCTCCACCCTCCATTCACTCAAATCTAAGGGTCCAAAAATATCCCTCTCACAAACTAACTTTTCAGTGGCACTCCCGTAAATACCTCTCATGTTTAAGGGCAGAAGATCAACTAATGGGCTGTCATTGATACTAAAAAAAAAAAAAATAAGGTTCAAATTTTGAATCCAAAATCACAACCTCTTATCTGATCTCTCTCCCTTCTTTGCGCCCAAATGAACAAACCGACACAGGTGCTCTCGGAAAAATACCACGAAAAGAGATGATCGGTGGAAAAATGCTACGGTGAAAAATGCTCTCGGAAAATGCTCTCGGAAAGAGATGATCGGTGGGTTCTGTTCTCTCTTCGCCCTCATCTTCTGCCGATCTCCTCCCTCCTCCTCCTGTTTAATCTAATATCTACGGCTCCACGAGCGTTAACAATTACCAAGTCAATCGAACCCGCGTCTCATCCTCGCTCTTCCATCTGAGTAAGTTTCTCATCTATAAGCACTAAAAAGGAGTGTACGATTCTGTGAATGATTGAATGCTGTGGAGTTGATTTTCGTGTTTTCAGTTTTGTTTTTGAGAGAGACGACAGAGACTGAGCTGAAATTTGAGCTATTCTGATGTGTCGTAAGTGATGGTTTGGTCATTTTAGGTTTTTAGATATGGACGTGTATTGTTGCATTGAGGGCTGAAATTTCGACATCTAAATACGCACTAGGGCTCTAAAGATATAGTCAAATAGCAATATTTTCTAATTTAAGGTGTTGGAGTGATACAGCTGCAGATGTTTTGTCTCTTTCTAAAATGGAAACCCAAGTTGCATAATTCTTGTGCGCTTGCGTGAGTGGAAACGCGAGCGCAAACGTAAAAGCGTTTTTGAATCACATTTCAAACAACTAAAATCTTTAAGAGTAAGGATTGAAAACGCACACATGCAAGCACAGTGGGAGGAATTGAGATCGCAAGGTATTTCAAAGAATTATTTGATAAAGGCTTTGACTTTGGGATGCATGTGATTTCGTGAATTGGTTGCCTTTTGATAGATCTGAATGCGTTTGGATGAGTTCATAGAAATTCCCTTAAGAATGTTTTACAGATATGGTTTCTAAATATCTAAAAAGCTAACAAATATATAATTGCTATTCCTCATTCAAAATCTGCGGTCAAGCTAGAATTTTGGAATAGACGGGTCAAAGTGAATATGGTTTGTTATTTACGGTGAAGCTAGAATCCGCAGTGAAGCTAGAATGAAATGGCTGTGTTTGGTTTGTAGTTTAGTTTAGTTTTGATGATGTAAGCAGGTGTAATGAGGGAAATGATGATGTCAACAAAACTAAAACAAAACTAAAACTTCAAACCGAACAGGGCCAATGTAACCTCGATTTGTATAATTCTATATAATGTAACCTCGATTTGTTTGGCTGAAACTTCATTTATCTTTGGTAAAAAATGGACAAAGGTCAGAGTATTGAGTCATTTATATTTCGAAGGGTTAGGGCTTCTACATGATCTGGCTTAGTATTTTCAATAGGCTCCACTCAACTCATATACGTGTACTACTTTAGTTTTTTGTCTTCTCCAATTATCACACATAGGTAGTATAATGAAAGAGATTCCTACCAATAAACTTTGGCTTGAACTGTTGTCATAGGGCCTTGCGCTACCTCTTAAGCTACATACTTGATCGAGTAGGTAAGTGCGTGTTTTCCACCCTTTTGCTTTTCTTAGGTTTCTTATTTTAAATTTGTGTATTAGTTCTATTACTTATAAGAGTGTGCGTGTAGTTGCATTTTTTGGAAATGGAAAAAAATGCTGCCCAAAAGTCCTCCATTTGTGCTTTATCATGTTTAAGCTTATCTTAATTTTCTCCCCTTTTGCACAAGCCCTTTGTCTTAATCTGATACGCTTTCGTTGGGTAAGCACATATTATTTTTTAGTTATGGGAAGAAAGTTTCTTCTTACTTTTTTAAATGTTATTTTTATAGGACAAAGAAATGGCTGCGGCAAAGTCTAAGGGAAAAGAGAAAGTAATCGCTACAAATAAGAGAAAATATAATGCATGTCCGGTGGTATGATTCTTTAACTTTTCTTTCATTCCATGTACTCTTTCAATTTATATTTTCTACCATAGATAGTCTGATACTTCTTTATAGGTTGGATATCTTCGAGAGAAAAACGTCGGTGTCGTGATACGAGAGGAACAAGCCAATGTGATCCGCTCAGCTAGGGTAAGCACATTCTATCTTCCTTTCATGAAATGAAAAGTTTTTCTCACATTTTTTACGTATTTTTTTGAAAGGACACTGAAATGGCGGAAGCAAATTCGAAGGGTAAAGAGAAAGTAATCTCTGCGAGTAAGGGAAAGGAGAATGCATTTCCAGTGGTACCAATCTTTTCCCCTTCCTCTATGCACATTCTATCTTCCTCTATGCATTTCCAGTGAGTAAACAAACAAGAACCCATGTGTGTGCCCCGTGTCTTTTACGTGTCCCTTGACAATAAGGAATCTAGATTCAATGCCCGTTGTTAAAGCTTATGGGAAAACAAGGTGTAAGAAATGATGTTCTTGACAAATACTATCTAACGTTCATGTATTCATGTTCTAGGGAGCTAATGAAAACACAATATCAAAGGCTACATTGGCCCAACGTAATAGAAGAGAACGAGAGAGTATTGAAAAAAATCGCCCAGGATACCAATCGGGCCAACGCTTGCGACGCGAAAGGGATAGAGCACTCTCATGTATCCAACCGAGACATCCTACATTCTTCCCTTCTTTAACATCTATCCGTTGAGCCACCGTGGAGCAAAGAGTAGCTATAAGTGAGGTCCCTAATGAGCAACATGTGGTTACCCATCCTTCAACACATTTGATCTCTACACTGAACACATCTATGGTCGTACATGATAGGTAAAGGCCAAACTATTCAGTTTCAAAATAAAAAGTTAATCTAACCATTTCAAATTATTTAAGGTACTAATATTCTATAATCATGTCAATTTTTTTTTAGTGATAATGAAGTACAAAATACTCCCGTCGAGGTTGATGCTATAGCCCACGTAAGTTCAAGTCGGCATTTTCTTGGTGAAATGAGTACGACGTGTTCTTCTTGCGGAGCTTTACATTGGATGGATGAAAAATTGGCTCATTCGTCTAAAAAAAATCCTTGCTTTGGAACTTGCTGTTTGCAAGGAAAGGTTAAGCTACCTCCGCTTATGACACCACCTCCACCAATCCAAGCATTGTATGATGGGAATGATGATCGGTCTAAATCGTTCCGGGTTAATACTCGATCGTATAATGCAGCCAATGCTTTTACAAGTCTTGGTGCTAAATTCGATGATAGAGTATTTAGTGGGAGGGGTCCTACATCATTCACTATTCATGGTGAATTGCGACATCGAACAGGATCACTGATGCCACTACCAGGCGAGGACCCATCCTATGCTCAACTTTACATTTATGATCCTAATTCAGCTTTAGATGTTCGTGACCGTAGAAATCCTCATTTGAGAAGGGATGTCCTTGAAATTATTCAAGAAAGTTTGTTGCAAGTTAATGAATTTGTTGGTAAATTTCGACAGGCTCATGCGATCTTAAATCAATTAGCGTTGTCGGGACAAAATTTACCTGCTCATCTTCATTACACAGTGTCAACAGATCGACGGCGGTATAATTTACCAACATCAGATGAGATTGCTGTAATAATATCGGGAGATGGGACTGAAGCGAGTGGGATGAGAGACATTGTTTTACATCTATGCGGAAATAACGAGCTTATGCGAATAAATGAATGCCACCCAGCATATTTGCCATTGCATTATGTTCTATTATTTCCACATGGTGAGCTTGGATGGGACCCTGATTTGCAACAGTGGGATGTGGATAATGAACAACCTTCCACAAATCGGCTGACCCAGAAGCAGTATTACAGCTACCGTTTCTTTGAGCGTCTCACTGAGTATTCTACTATTTTGAGAGGGGGCAAACTGTATCAAGAATTTATGGTAGATGCTTGGGCCTCAACAGAACAAAATTGGTTGACATTCTACAAGATGAATCAGGGTACACTTCGTGCTGAGCTTTACAAGGATTTGAATGATATTGGTCCAGATGAATTGGGACTTGATCAGATTGGTCAGAGGGTTGTTTTGCCTTCTTCATTTACTGGTGGTCCTAGGCATATGTTTGAAATATTTCAGGATTCAATGGCTATCACTAGATATAACCAACACCCTGATATTTTTCTCACCATGACAGCGAACCCCAACTGGCCAGAAATCACCTCGGCTTTGTTACCACATCAGAAACCCACTGACCGCCCTGACTTGGTAGCCCGTGTTTTTGAGTTAAAAAGGAAGGCATTGATGAAGGAGATAGAGACAAACAAAGTGTTCGGAAAAAAGGTTGCCCATGTTTTCACGATTGAATTCCAGAAGCGAGGCCTACCCCACATGCACGTACTTATATTTCTTGGAGGTCCCGATAAAATCCGAACATGTGCTCAGGTAGACAAATTGGTTTGCGCCGAATTCCCAGATCCAGTAAGTGATCCAGCACTTTTTGAAACTATAAAGAGTTGTATGGTACATGGACCATGTGGAGCACGAAATCCAGGCGCACCATGTATGGATGATAACAAGAACTGCACTAAGAGATACCCTCGAGACTATGCGGAAGAAACCACCATGGACCAAGATGGATATCCAGTTTATCGTCGTCGCAATACTGGTAAAGTTTATACTGTGCGGGGACAACCAGTTGATAACAGGGATGTAGTTCCTTACAATGCGCATCTCTCAAGGATGTTCAACTGTCACATTAATGTTGAAGTTTGTGCGGGAATGCAGTGCGTTAAATATATCCACAAGTATATTTACAAGGGTTACGATTGCACAACAATGGTTTTGGGAGGGAACAATGAGATTCAACAATATCTCGATGCGAGGTATATTGGACCTCCAGAAGCGGCTTGCAGAATATTTGGCCATCATATGCATGAAGAGGTGCCAGCCGTTGTTCGGTTAGAAGTGCATTTGCCTGGAATGCATCGTTGTAATTTCAATGCCTCTAAAACCTGGGAAACAATCAGAGCTAGAGCTGCTCATCAAATGTCAACTCTGACTGCCTTTTTTTTGTGGTACGCTTCTAACAAAGACGCATGTGCATACACTTATCAGGAGTTTCCACAACATTTTGTTTGGATCAAGGGGAGTAAGATTTGGAAACCAAGAGAATCTGGGTTTGCTATTGGCCGAATGTACTTTGCTAGCCCTAACTGTGGGGAGAGATTTTATTTGCGCTTGCTACTATCTGTTGTCAAAGGACCAAATTCCTTTGAATGCTTACGCACGGCCGGAGATGTTGTACACGATACGTTTAAATGAAGCAGCAGTTATGAAAACTGGGTATCAATTGAGGAGATTATTCTCTATAATTCTGACGCAGTGCTCTCCATTACACCCGTATGGGTTGTGGAAGAGATTTTCAATTCACATATGTGATGATCTGTCACACAAAATTCGTACATTGTTTGCCATTTCTAATCCATCAGAGGGTCAGATTGAGGACTACGGTTTATATCTTTTAGATCAATTGCTTCAAGAATCAGGCAAAACCTTGCTTGACTTCCCTCCCATGCCGCAACCAAGTGCAAATTGGAGTGCAACAGTTGGTAATAGATTGGTTTTGGAACATCGACAGCTCGAGATTAAGGCTCAGGAAGCACATGCACAAAATAATGTTCATTGCCTTAATAGTGGACAGAGTACCGCTTATAATGCAATCACTTCATCGGTGTTTATGAATGAAGGGACCATGTTCTTTTTGAATGGGGGTGCTGGAACAGGGAAAACTTTTTTATACAACACAATTGCCGCAGCATGTCGGAGTCTTGGCCACATTGTTGTCACCGTGGCTTCATCTGGAATTGCATCATTGTTATTGAAAGGAGGTCGTACTGCGCATTCGACATTTTGCATCCCCTTGGATGTGATGGAAAATACAGTTTGTGGGTTTACCAAGCAGTCCATACATGCAGAGCTATTTCGAGAAGCAAAACTCATTATTTGGGATGAAGTTTCTATGCAACATAGGTATTGTGTTGAAGCTGTTGATTGGACACTTAGAGATGTTTGCAATAATGATAAGCCATTTGGGGGCATCACTATTGTTCTTGGTGGTGACTTCCGACAAATCTTACCAGTTGTCGCCACAAAGGAAGTCGCGAGCAAATTGTTAATGCATCATTGAGACGATCTACTTTATGGAAGGATATTGTCATCTTAACACTGGATGAGAACATGCGTTTAGATCGAGCTGACTCTGGGAATGCTAATTTCGCTAAATTCTTGACTGAGGTAATTTGTTTTGAAACATCTTCTTTTTACTTTGGTGATTTCAATTGATGAAAATATCACGTATATGAGCTTCATTGATTCTTTATGTTTTTTGCTTCCTAGATTGGAACCTCCCCAGAAGAAACTGTGAATCTTCCATCAACAATACGCAAGTGTCGGGATCTTAATGAATTATTGTCTACGGTTTATCCTCAATTGGATGTCATAGATGCATCAACTCCCGCATTTTTGACTGAGCGTACAATTCTTTCTGCCAGAAATGATGATGTCAATGCAATCAATGCCGCTGCGTTGAATATTTTTCCTGGAGAGGCATTTACGTATTTAGCAGCAGATAAAATGTCCGAAGATGATGGAGTTGATCGCACTCTCTTAAATCGATATCCTAATGAGTACTTGAACTCATTAGATCCTACTGGGCTACCCCCTTTTAAGCTAGAGTTGAAAGTGGGTTGTCCTATAATTCTACTAAGAAACATTGCCCCGAAAGATGGCCTTTGTAATGGCACAAGGATGATGGTAGTAAGATGTGCCTCACGCATAATTGAAGCTCTAATATTAACTGGGGAAAACTTTGGCAAATTGGCATTCATACCCAGAATATCATTGACCCCTTCATCCTCAGATTTCCCTTTCCGAATGACAAGACATCAATTTCCAATTAGATTGGCGTATGCTCTCACCATTAACAAATCCCAAGGACAATCAGTAAAATTCGTTGGGGTTGATTTGCGCACTCCCATATTTGGTCATGGACATTTATATGTCTCGCTATCAAGATGTACATCTTTTGATCGTGTCAGTGTTCTTCTCCCTGAGAATGAGCTCGAATCAACGACAAACATTGTTTATCCCGAAGTTTTGCTATAGTGATGTGTAGTCAAAACCACCACTAGACAACAAATAAAGTCAAAACCACCACTAGACAGCAGATAAAGGTACGACTAATTTGTCAATCTCAATCTACTTCAATTTTTAGCTTATTTTCATTCTACTTTATTTGATGGGTTTCGGGAGTTTATGCTTCATGATAAATTCGATGTTGTGTTGAAATTTATTCTGCTCTATGATTGGATATTTACAAACTGAACATATTACAGAGAGCTGTTGCAGTCCCGTAGCTCTGCTTCCTTGGTTGTTTTTCAATTATTAGTGATGCCAATGTCAGTTGTTACGGGAACAGAGAGCTATAAGGATACAATGCTTTTTTTAGTTGCTAAAAACTCATTCTCACATATGAAATAGGGAAGAAGTTCAAAACTATTATCCTTTTAGCAAATCCGTGTGTTCATTCAATAAGTTGAATTGTTAGTCTTATTATTGGCTTAACCTAGCTTTGTCACATGCATTTTACCTTGCCTAAGGTAGTACTATAATTTTCTCTATTCGTTCTCTTCATTTCACATCAGATGATGAGCTTAGGAGTCGTCAGATTGAGGTTTCAGAAGGTGGAATCACGCCTACCATTGTTGAGATTGAAGGTTCCGATGCTAATTTGTTTGGTACCCTTTTTGTCGGTTTTTTTCTATAGATGCTTAAGTGTTTGCAATGATGTTTGGTCTATTAACAGATTCTTATTTGTTTGTAGTATTTCAGACATTAGGAAAAGGTGCTAGGTTGTATGGCTCTGGAGCAGGGTATGGTCGTAGGTATGGTTGTACTTTGTTTCACTAGAATCCCATTCCCACCATTGAATAACTCTCTGAAGCTGGTTGTACGCCGGTGAAACCTTTGATCTTCCATTTTCATTTAATCCCACATTTTTTATTTTCATAGGCACCAAATGAAAAAGTTTAGCAGTTCACGGCCGTCACTTATCCCAGTAAGCTTCCTAATGAGACTTTGGCACTGATGTTTTCTTTTTCTCATCAGAATGGTAAGCTCATTTGCATTGTCTACTTTTGGACTTCTAGAGAAAGAGGTTTACTTGGTTATTATCTATTTGCAACGTATACGAGGTTGCATTCATTGGTCGACCATTTTGGTATTCGTTGTGGACCATTGGTAGTTTCAGCTTCTTACATTTGATTTCAGGTTGATTCATGAATTGGTTCTTTGAACCCTTTTTTGATCTTTACAAAGGTAAAGACCCTCCTCCGGCCATATATTGGTTTTTTTACACTGGTTAAGTTTGGGTTTATCCCCTATTGTACCCTTGGTTTTGGTGGTATAAAATGTCTCATTTCCCAAAAAATGTCAGTTTTCGAGGGAGTGCAGGTGGTGAGGTAGAGAGATCTGAGATTATATATTTAGCACTGCTGCTACCTTACTGCTGTTGCTGTTTCTGTTGATACATAATTCTGTTGCTCGAATTTGCTGCTAACCTCCTTTCTGCTGTACCTTAGTTGAGAGGAGGTTGTACTTATCATATGCATACTGTCTCAGAATAGGGTGTTGTGAAAATGGGCCAGCAATGGCTTATTACTATTGAATTTACTGCTGCTTCGTATCAGTGTATGCATGCATTTTGAGTTCTGAGTTCTTAGGTGGACCATGTCCCTATTTGGGTCATATCCAGTGTGTGTAGGCGTTCAATGCTCCGGGCATTTGAATTGATGCCTAAACTTTTATTTGCTGCCCAGAACTCTGCAGTTTTCCTTGCTGCCACAGTTTAAGGTGTTCTATGATAGAGCCTTTCATTGGCTGCTATTTGTGGTACTTTTGTATAAGGATTTGATGATTTGGTCTACTGTTTGCTGAATCAAGTTCAGGGCAGTCACAGATTTTCTGGGTTTGTTAAATAAACAAACGAAATGCTGCTCAAATTTCCCCAGAATTCGTTAGTTGGTTTTGGGGTATAGGCCTATCCTTAGAGGGCTGTCCCTGGGAATGTTGACTTCCATGGGCTTCACGGGCTTAGTAGAATTGGGTGCTTTTGTTCTATGTTATGTGGAATCCCATGGGTTGCCTCAATTCCAAGACTTCACAGTTTTAAATCAATTCCATGGCATGGTTTAGAAACATTCTCTATACGTTTTGTATTTTCCTTATCCCTTACACATCCCATTGTAGCCTTTTGGCCCTCCCATTCCCTTTTGTTTTTTTTTTTGTTTTTTTCTTTTCCTCCTGGGGTATGCCCCTTGTAGGCTATATATTCGCTTAGCCTTTTTTCTATTTCAAGCTGGTTTTACCAACAAAAAAAAAACACCGATTTCAACTTTTGTATTATTTTTTTAAATGTTGATTGTTTTAATTGTAGATTTTGTTTTTTTTTTCAGGTACTATTTCGTGATGTGTAATTGTCATATCAGATGGTGAAGTTCCGTGAAGTTCCTACAGGATCTTAAAAGGATACGAATACCCAAGCATGAACGTTGTTTATAGATTATAGTCCCAAACTCTATATAATATTTGTCTTCCTAAGGGTTCGAAACCTCCAATTATAATATTTGTCTTCGTATAGTAATGTCTCTTTTTTTCGAAGTTTAGTAAATGTTCAGATACTCAAATTGGATGATAATGTGTAAAGCTTATCTCGCAAGACTATTTTAGAGAAGGTCGGGTTGATATGGTGCAATACAGTTGAGATTATAGAAAAATAAAATTCTTTCATTGGCCCTTGGTTTAGTTATTGGGCAAATTTTTTTTAAAATTCTTTAGATTCTTACGCTGACCTTTGGTTTCGTTATTGGGCGAAAAGTTGCACGAGAGTATTGAGCTATTTACTATGGTAACTAATTTATCTAATTGAGGTCAAATTACGTAGCGTCGTGCCTTTAGGCACGGGCAATCCCTAGTATATAAACAAAATGAGGACAAACCCAGATCTGCCATGGACAAACAAAATAGAGGTAAGCAGAGAGATGCCGCCGTCGAACTACTGCTGCTATATCGCCGTCGAACTGTTGTTGCCATCTCTCCAGTTAGTCCTCCACCGCAGAACCGCCGATCGGATCACAGTCGTCGCAGCGACTGCGACTGCTCTCCATACGGCTGCTCTCCGATCGGCTCTCCGGCGTTGCAGCAACTGTTCTCCATGGACGGCGTCGCAGAGCCAAGACTGTATCTGCGTGGAGAGAGAGAGAGGGTGAGGGAAAAAATGATTAAAAAATAAATTGGGAGTGAACAGTGGCTGAACAAATGGGGGTTGATTTGGGGAGCAACTGTTCACCATTGTATTTTGTTAACCTGTTTGAGGAGGCTGTTGCACCTCATTTTTGTTGCTTCCCTCTGTAAAATAGGGATAGGAGGAGTTTTGGGTCGGCTGCTGTGCTTGCTCTTAGAAGCCAAGAATGGCGGAAACCCAGATTGATCGAATCGAGTTGCAGCGAGAGAGATGAGAGAGAGAGGTGAAAGTGGCGACAAGAGGTGGTGACGACATTTGTGGGTTGGGAATTGATAGGGATTGGGTTTTGCGTTTTGAGGTTTTTTTTTAGTATGTATTAGATGAAATGGATTAGGTTTTTAAGATGAGAGAGTTAATTACGGGTTCTGTACAAAAAAGATCATTATGATTCTATTCTATTAGATTTGAATATTTATGATTCCATCTTGAAATTCAAAAAAATCCCAAAACACCCTTTCTCTCTCTTGAATTTCCTAATATATTTTATCTCTCCTAATCTTTCCTAATTTATCTCCCTCTCTCTCTCTCTCTCTAAAATATCTCTTTTCTATTTTTTTAATTCTCTCTTCTCTAATCTTCTCATACTTAAAATCCAAACAAAATTAAAAATAAATAATCATGACATTTTGACCTAATGCACCACAAAAAAATGGCAGATTAATGCACCACAAAAAAAATGGTAGATTAACCATGAAACATATGGTAGATTAATGCACCATATTTACTTTGCTGAATCACCAAAGTGCCGAAGTGCTAAATCAATGAACCATAGTTTATTTGTACCAAAACATCCAATATGGTAAAATCAATAAACTAAACATGCCACTGAACATGATTTATTGATTTACAACTTTTACTATATCAAATCACAAAAATGGTAAATCAATAAACCATATTCACTATATGAAATAACCATCGTTAGAAAGGCATGTGAACATGGTTTATTGATTTACCATTTTTATTATTTCGAAGAAAAACACCAGCCTTAAATCGAAAACAAACTACCATTGAATAAAAAAAAAAATACCGCCGCCATTAACAAGATCCGAAACCCACCACCACCACACAACACGAAACAAAATATTACAGTAATTAAACGAGATTGTGAGATCGATCGAGATTAAAAGGTTACTCGTTGGGTTTTTCTGTCGCCGTCGAGGTCGATTGATTCCGAGTTTGGCGGCGGTGCACCATGTGGTGGAGCACTCTCCGACAAAATGTGATGGAGCTCTTCCCTTCCGATCTCCGACCTTTGAACTCCAACCACCACCGCTACGTGGTGGTGGTGGCACTCCGTCACCACCATCCCCGTTTAACCATCTCAATCCAGAAAGAAAGTGAGACTAATTTCAGGGTTCTTCAAAAATACTAGAGAGAAAGAGAGAGAAAGTGAGACGTTGGATCTTTACTTGCTTAGGATTAGAAAGTTTGAAATTCAAAAACTCCTTAACTTCAAAAAAGGAAGAAATCAAATTTGTTTGATTGAAATTGGAAAAGATTGAAATGCCAGAATTGGAAGATAACGTAATGACCAATAAATGATAACAAATATAGGACGTGCAAATATAGAATATTATGCCCAGAACTTTAGGAAAATAAATTACTATTAGATAATATACTACTAAAATAGATAATAGGGGCACAATGGTCCAAATTACATTTATAGGATTGAATCAAGATTCAAACCTCATAGGGTGGCATCCTAAGGATAATATTGAAATATGATGGCTAATTGGATTGAAGATAATGTAAGTGGTGGTGAAGTGATAGTAGTTTAAAGACGAAATATCAAAATTATCCCCGCACTTGACATTGAAAACAAACGGAGTTAGATCCGGAGACCATTTAAATATGCATTAATGACTATTGGGGATGCAATAGACACAATTTTTACATTGGGGACCAAATTGACTTTATGCTAATACATTGGAGACCATTCAAAAAAAAAAAAAAAAATACTCTCTTCGTCTCAAAAAGTTTGGCATACTTTCCTTTTTGGCTGTCCCAAAATATATGACCCATTTAAAAATTTCAACAAATGAAAGTTGATAAATTTCATTTCTACCCTTGAGATTCTTTTAACAATCAAAACAATGAGACCAAAAGAAAAATATTTGAAAATTTTAAAGTGCGTTTTAAAATTTTAAAAAAGGTCTCCAATTACATTGGGGCAAGATTTTCTGCTTTACGGAAAACAATTTAAATTCAAAACTTGACTAACTCCTATTTTATTAGAGTCAACTAATGAAGGGCAAACTTGAAAAGTTACAATTTTTGGGTAACAATGTGTATTGTACATAAAATTTAGAATTTTGTAAGAGCATCCTTATCAGGAGAACCAAAATTTTCACCAAATTTAATTTCAAAACACCTTTTATAAATTAGCAAGTCACTTTATCAAAAACTCACAAAATCAAACTCTCTATTTTAATTTACTATCTTAAACTATTTCCCTCAAATCTATTTAAAAAAATCCCCCTAAAAAGGAAATCTCCCCACCTGGGGAGATGTTTTCGTGCAGTAAACAGTGCAATAAAATAGTCTCTCTCACCACACACAAGAGGCCATGTGTCCATGCCCCCCCTCTTCTCCAGTTCCCCTCCCTCTCTCTCTCTTCTGACGCAGCAAAATGGTGCGTGAACAGTGCCGCACCAAATTTGGTGCGGTACTGTAACTAAAATAATTTGAGGAGGTAGAATAGAGAGACTGATATTGGCTCATTTTTGGGGTTTAACTCTCTACTTTAACTCAAAAGTTAAAGTAGAGAGCCAAATAATGATGCTCTAAGAGCATCTTTATCAGCCTACTCAAAATTTTCACCAAATTTAACTTTAAAAACACCTTTTATAAATTAACAAGTCACTTTATGAAAAATTCACAAAATCACACTCTCTATTTTAACTTTACTATATTAAATTATTCCCCTTAAATCTATTTAAAAAAAAATTCTCCCTCACACATGCGTACAAAATGGTCTGCACGGTACAAAAAAGTGGGTAATGGCCCACGTGTCACACCCCCACCCACCCCTTCAACCGGAAACTTTTCTTCCCCCACACACGCATTGCCACATGGCTCCCCCCCCCCTCTCTCTTCCGTTTCTGACAGCAACCAAAGCCGGAAACAATAAAAAAAGGTTTAGTGCGTGAACAGTACCGCACCAAATTTGGTGCGGTACTGTAGCAAAAATAATTTAGTGAGGAAAATTAGAGAGGCTGATTTTGGTGAATTTTTAAGGGATTGGCTCTCTATTTTAGCCAAAAAGCTAATTTGCTCATCTTGATGAGGATGCCCTAAGGGCATCTTCAACTCACACATCTCCATTCCTCCATTTTGGAGGATCAAAATATAATTTTATATAGAAAAAGTGAATTTGGAGGACTTCACTATTCATGTGAGTTTCAACCCACACCTCTATTTTGTCTCTAGAAATTTCCCTCCAAAATTAACCCTCAAACTTCCCTCCAATTTACCTCCAAAGATAACCTCTCAATTCCTTCCAAAAAAATTTCGTCTGCTACGACCTCAAACAGCAACTTTTTGGGTGAAAATGAGAGGCAATTATGATGAAACTAAACTACATTTGGCCATGTTGGCTACTATTATCATTACCACTTGTCGTCCTTTTTTAGCTGGTTAATTTATAATACCATTGAGTTATCTGGAAAGAAACGAAATTTGAATACAAGAGGACAGAGTTAATCTAGTAAAGTAAGACTACTTAGTGGAAAATATTTTAAGCCCTTGTCTTTAATGCTGATACCCAGCCAAAGCAAAAGAAAATAGGCAGAACTTGTAGCTCTAGTAATCCGGTAAGCCAGAATATTGTGTAAAACTGAAACATATTTGTTGTCTGAGTGGAGGTGAGGACAAAAGAGGACATAAGAGGAATTTAGAAAGTATGAATAGTGAAATGGAGGTGATCCTCCATAATTTTTTGATCCTCTATATTTGGAGGGTGAAAAACAATCCTCCAAAATGGAGAGGAAAATGGAGAATGGGTAGGGGAGAGGTTTTCCTCCATTTAATGGAGACAAAAATAGAATTATGGAGGATGGGTTGAAAATGCCCTAAGTATGCTAAACTTTTTGGGACATAGGGAGTAATAATTAACTTACCTGGCACTAGTAGTGCAACAATCCCAAAGCAATTGGGAAGCTGAGGGCCCACATTAGTTCAAATTGTCGGTATCAAACATGGGATTCGATTACAAATCTGGAGAGAATTTAATTTGTTTCCTGTAGGTTTGAGCTCCTTTCGAACACTAAGAGGGTGTTCCGCCAATGGTGTTTTTAAAATAAGATGGGATTTTATGATTTTTTATGAGGTGTATTGTGAGAAAATGATTTATCTTAATTTTTTGAAAAAAAACTGTTCTTTGTGAACGGAATACCCCATAATTCTTCATTTTTTATTTTTATTTTTTGGGCAAAATTTAGAGATAGTGGGCGTATCATCGTGCGGATAGGGGTGGGTGTTGTTCCTTCGGGGACAATATAGATGCTGGCCGATCACGGCCGTTTGTGGTCGGTCATGGACAGCTCAAATCACATATTATCTAAACAAATCTGAATCGTCCGCTGCCGAACAAATCTAAACAATCCATGACCGATCACAAACAACCGTAATCGGCTCAATACGTATAATGTCCCCGAAGGGACAACACCATCTCTCATTTCATCATACTACCTCGCACGCGAAAAATAAAACCGTCCTTTCTTGGATTTCCCATGTAATGAGTATTATGACAGTCTTTGCCTCACTTTATGCGCTGAAGTGATATAAAGTTGTGAAGTTAATTGACATAATTGATCCCATCCCATCCCATACCCTTTTTTCCCAAGTTCCCCAATCTCGAGTAGACCTTTTCACTTTTCTCTCACAAAGCATTAAAAACTGTTCACTTTTTTGTAAGGAAAAAAATTGGTGTCAAAAAAAGTTACTTTTCGATTTTGATATGCATTCTCTGGACAAAACCGAGTTTTTAAAAGTTAATTTTCCATACAAGTGCAAAAGGTCAAGTTGATAAAAATCAATTTGTTTCTCGTTAGCTAAAAGTTAAGTTGTTAAAAGTCAATTTTTTCTCGCAAACTCTTTTTGCTAAAAACAAATTGCTAAAATCATCTTAATGCCTTTAGCAAATGAGATTTGGGGTGCTAAAAACTTTTAGCAATCGGAAAACTCACTCTAAATTTCCCCTTTTTTTGTTACTGTTTTCTAGTTTTTTTCTTAATCATTGTAAACCATAAAAAAATCATGATCAATTATATATCTTTAATATATCTTGCGTGGACTTTCTTCAATAAAAATTAATTTTTTTCATATTTTTTTACTTTAATGATTCCTCTCATTAAGACGATTCAATAATCACAAAAGTTTGACACAAAATTAACAAACGCGAATTTTTTCTGAATAAAAACAAAACTAAAAAAAAAACCCAAAAGTCCAAAAAGTAAAAAAGAAAAGCTGTTTGGAACAAGGCTTGAACGTTGAAGAAAATTAATCCCTGGCCTTTGTTAGGTTATCACAATTCACAAGCAGTTTCGTCACAACCATCTCAGCTCGTGCTCACAAAACCCCCTAAATTCAAGGTATTAGATTTTTAAAATAAATTTAAAAAATCTGTGATAGCGTGGATAATCGATTTAAAAAACAATTATTGGACGGACGAATCTATATACTGGAGTAGTTCATAAAACTTTAGGGGAGTGATTCACACCCACAAATTGATATCCACAGCCTTTTTTTTGTCTTTTGGGGAAATTTTTATGTGTAAAAGTTTCACTAAAAAACAAAAAATGGAGTTTGCATATTAATAAAGGGGGTGTGAAACTCAAAAACCAATTTTTTTTAAAAAAAATTAATATTATAATTATAAGAAAATTTTGAAAGTTGGGTAGTGTGGTCGCCTGAGCTCATGCGCTCTTGTGTCCGCCCTTATTTTACTGGGTAACAATAGAGGTCCATACAGGGTAAAAGTTCAAGGGCTATTTTGAAACGGAGGGAGTGGATTAATGGATTGTCAACTGTGCCACGAATAGATGCATGAACAATTCAATTACAATGCATAATTTAAGTTAGAAATCATATCCGCCGTATGATTTCGTAAATGAAACACGGTAATGTACTTATTGATGTCCAACTCAATTGTTTTTATACAAAATATTGCTCTTTGAGATATCTACAAATAAACCGTTGGAATCATATATTATTTTGTGGACCCGTGATAGTGCCAAAGGATTTGGAGGGCTATACCCCACTTCTAATCTGGTCAAAGAACTAGTATTTCATTTTGTTTCATAATCAAATGATTTACAAATGAATTAGATTCACAATTATGCAAGAAAATGACCATAATGTCATGCCAGTGGCTTCCCCTTTATGTAAACTACATTAGGATAATGATAGTTTTTGTGTCATGATCCTTTAAAGAGCACTAGAGGACATAAAAGTAAAAAGCCTTGATCATGAATCATAATACAAAGCAGGAAAGAATGATAAGAATACAATATCATCATACGATGCTTAATTTATTTAATTCATATGAATATAGGGAGAAAGGTTACGATCCGCACCCTTTTTCGGTGTGTACCATATGCACCTCCAAAATATTGTGAGTTTTTAGTATAAAAGTTACGACATGAACGCATCAATATGTTGTGGTTTTTAGTGAAAATATTGTGAATTCTATTGTTGAAAAGTTACGAGAAGCAACTATTATGATTCATAGTGAAAATAATTACGAATCATATTTCTGAAAAATTACGAGTTTTTAGTATAAAAGTTACAAAACGTACCACAATCTTAAACTTCATGAGATGATATAGGACACACTTTGATTTGATTAATTATGAAGTTCAAGGTGTTAATTGATGGTGGACAACAGGACATGGACCACGTAAACCCACTTGTGACGGGATTGCTGCTAGTTGGGTGATCTCATTATTGAGCCTAGACCTAGTACTTCAAGGGAGCTGAGTCCAACGGGTAACGAGTGCAAATTTGATTCATAATGTTGAATTTGTCATGATATACCACGTACAATAATGCAATAGAAGACCAGATATTGAACGTGGACGACAAAATTGTGTTGAGAGTACATATGATCGATCCATAATAGTCCCTCCGTCCTAATTTAAATGTTTCCTACGGCAGACCGGGCTAGTTTGACTTTAAAAAATAAAATACTTTCGAAATTACTTTTAAATTTTCTTTTGCACCGTTCAAAAGATCTCAACGAGAATTTTTGAATGGTGTAAAAAATTTTGAGAAAAATATTTAGAAAGACATTTTTTTTAAAGTCAAAATGACATGACTTTACGTATGAGACATTTAAAAAGGGACGGAGGGAGTATAATGATTTAGAAGGAAAATAACATGCATTTGTTGAGTATATTACAAAATTATTTATAAAAAAAAAAAAGTACAATGAACGTGGTTTTTCGGGTGAGGCGAGGGTCTCCGGCTCTTCGCCAGTGGTTTTGATAATCGGGCTCGAGTCTAGCTTGTATTCTGCTTGGATCCTTAACAATCTCAAGCTTGATCAGTCCGTTTATACAAAATTAAGCGAACTTGAAATCAAGTTCAAAAACAAGTAAAAAAACAAGTGTAACAGTTCATCCAAAAAAAAAAAACAAGTGTAACAGATTTAACATGTGCATTAATACAGAATATTTCCTCCCTATAGTAAAATAAGGGGAAGTTTTTCTCGTTCTAAATTTAAACTCGCACCAGAATGCGTGTTAGGAATCAAATTCCATGTTCAATCCACAACGGTCCTACAGATCTTGGAAACTAAATTCACAAAAATTGCATAGCAAATGGAAAAAAGTGCGCAACATACAGAAAACGAAAAACAAACAAATGTACGTTAAAAAAAAAACCTCAACACGAAAAAAAACTAAGGGAGTCACACAAGTCCCCTATAATCGATGTACTAATGGAGTATAAGTATTCTCTCTTCTATCTGAGAACAGTTTTCGCTCGCCTTCTCTTCTGTTTACACAAAAACTCTTAATCCTAATTATAATGCATCGGTGTTATAAATAGGTAAGACACAATAGCCGATATTGCCCATGCTGAAAGTGAAAAATAACGTTCCAATTAATCTGTGTTGTGGAAGCCCCAGCCCCCAAACCCCCGGGTTATACTATCCGAAAAGGAAACAATATATTGGGAAAACTTTCTTCTATATTGATAATCAGTACAAACAATGTTTTAAAACCCAAACCGGACCGGCCGGTTCAACCGGTTGGCTCGTCAACCGACCCTTGGTCCGATTAGGTTCCAGCCAATAACCGTTCAAATTCTAGAACCGGCCTAAAAAACGAGAACCGGTCTTGCTTAGCGGCCGAACCGCCAATCCGCAAGAACCGTTACCGGATTGAACAACCCGGACCGGAAATTTAAACTTGACTTTTAATGCTTTTGTTGCTGACTCATTACGTCAGAAGCATATTTTGGCATAGGGCCCACATCCAGTGGTGCCCATTTATGACTGCCAGCTGCTTTTCGAAGGGTTCTTGACCTTTTATATAGGAAAAATGAATCACAAAGTTGCTATCCCTCCCATGTGGGATTGGGAAAACCATTAGTGAAACAGAAGAAGACCAACTCCCTTTATTTCTTCTTACTTTTTGTACAATTTTTTTTTTATAGGCTTATTTTATTTAATTATATATTTTAAATATATATTTAGTATAATTATGACGTCACGGTTCGATAGCGGTTCAACCGCGGTTCAACCAGTGACCCATCCGCCCAACCCCTTTTCCGGTTCGTCCTCCGGTCCGGGTTTCAAAACATTGAGTACAAATATACAAAAGAGAGACGTGACTTTTATACTAATACTAGCTGACCTATTCTACATAAGGTATTTACAGCAAATCAATTACTATCACTAATGACTCAATTACAATCACCAATGATACAATCACAATCACTAATTCCATGACCCTATAATCAAGCAAATCTTCAATCTTTTCCATTAATACTCCCCCTCAAGTTGGAGCGTGTATGTCAAGAACGCCGAACTTGCTAAGGAGGGAACGGAAAGTCGGTTGACCAAGTGGCTTGGTGAACATATCGGCAAGTTGACAAGCTGAAGAAACATGAGCAGTCACAATAGCGCCTGATTGGATTCGTTCTCGAACAACATGGCAATCAATTTCTATGTGCTTGGTTCGTTCATGGTAAACTGGGTTGGTTGCAATGTGAAGTGCTGCTTGGCTATCACAAAACAATTTGGCTGGTTGTAAGTGCTCAATCCGTAAGTCACGCAACAAGTACTTGAGCCAAGTAAGCTCACATGTAATGGAGGCCATAGCTCGATATTCAGATTCGACTGAGGACCTTGACACTGTCGTTTGTTTCTTAGTTCTCCATGAGATAAGAGCTCCACCAAGAAACACGCAATAACCAGTTACAGATCGTCTCGTGATGGAGCATCGAGCCCAATCTGCATCACAAAAACCTGTTAAGACTAAATCTCCTTTGCCCGAAAAATATAAACCTTGTCCGGGTGCTCCTTTTAGATATCGCAATAGGTGATGAACAGCATCTAGATGAGGTTTTCTTGGTTCCTGCATAAATTGACTTAGGATGTGAACCGAATCTGTGATTTCTGGCCGCGTAATGGTGAGATAAATGAGTCGCCCAACCAGTCTTCTATAGGTGGATGGATTCTTCAATAAGTCTCCTTCGGTGGGCAAAAGTTTAATGTTTTCTTCCATAGGCGTTGGTGATGGTTTGGCCCCAAGCAAGCCTGCTTCATCCAAAATATCGAGAGTGTATTTTCGTTGAGATACCGAAATCCGATCAGTAGAACGAGCAACTTCGACACCTAGGAAATATTGCAACTGACCAAGGTCTTTGATGCGAAATTTGGTGTGAGGGGACCTTTTAAGGGCTGAAATGGCGTGGTTGTCGTTGCCGGTAATAATCATGTCGTCTACATAAATGAGCACGGCTGTGAAAGAATTGCCAGAGACCTTAGTAAACAAGGAATAGTCTGCTCTCGATTGATGAAAACCAACTTGTTGAATGGCAGTAGAAATTTTTTGAAACCAACTGCGAGAGGCTTGTTTAAGTCCATAAAGTGACTTGTTCAGTCGACAAACCACAGATTTCTCCCCCTGTCGATGAAAACCAGGAGGCAGCTGCATACACACCTCCTCATGTAAATCACCATGAAGAAATGCATTTTGAACATCCATTTGGTGAAGAGACCAATTGCGAACAGTGGCCACTGCAAGCAAGCAATGGACAGTAGTCAATTTTGCAACAGGAGCAAACGTCTCTGTATAATCAATCCCTTCGCGTTGAGTAAAACCCTTCGCCACAACCGAGCTTTGTACCGTTCAACTGTGCCATCCGAGTTGTATTTAATCTTGTATACCCATTTGCACCCGATAGGGCGATGCCTAGTGGGGAGAGATGTAATTGTCCAGGTCTGATTTTGTTCCAGTGCACTCAGTTCTGCATCCATGGCCTCTCGCCAATTAGGATCCAAAACAGCCTGTTCATATGTTACGGGCTGCACAAGAGTAGTGATATTACATATAAAACTTCGATATTTGGGTGAAAGTTGTGCATAAGAAAGGTACCGAGGTAACGGATGACGCGTACCTGACGGAGAATGTGACTTACTGGGAGCAACTACGGCCATGTTGTAAAGGTGGAAGTCACATAGCATACTATTTGGTTGTTTGACACGTTCGCCACGACGAAGGCAAGGAATAGGAGAAGGTGGTTGAACAAGAGGGCTGTCAAGAGATGTAGGTTCAGCTGGGTTATGTATGGAGGGTGGAAATGAAGAAGATGTTTGGCTGTGTTGGTTGTCGGTATCGCAACCAATGGGTTCAACTGGTGTTGGGCTGATTGGAGTGGGAAAAGTCTGTAATTCGGAGTCATGTGGTAAGGGAAGAACAACACCATCTTGGTGAAGCTCTTGAGGATGAGTACGAAAAGGAAATATTTGCTCATGAAAGACAACATCACGGGAGGAAAAGATTTTGTGGGTACTGAGATCGTAAACCCAATAGCCCTTTTGACCAAGAGGATAACCAACAAAAATGCAACTGTTACCCAAGAGGCAACCTAGAGAGGGGGGGGGGGGGGGGGGGTGAATAGGGTTGCTAATAATAACGCCCAAATAAAAAATTACTAGACAAAGCAAATAAATAAATAATTTGCACAGACAAAATATAAAGGAGTTAAGGGAGAGAGATATCACGCAGAGATATATAGTGGTTCGGTCTGAGCTTTGTCCACTGCTCAGCCTAGTCCACTGGCCTAAGGAGTCGCTGTTTTACTAATCCAACAACCAGCTTCTGGTGCTGATTAAACCTTACAACCGCAACGCTAACTTTCCCGAGGAGTTAGCCAAACCGCTAGAGTTTATCTCCCAAACTCTAAAATTACTCACAGAACAAAACCCAGTTCTGTAGTAGCACACTGAGAATTTTTCTAACTCTCAATACAACACTGACAAGAATTTGTAGTGTGAAAAAATAAATCTCTCTCAAAGAGTAGATATACAAATTTGCTCACAAAGCTCTCGAAATAATAATATGAAAATGATCTGTGTGAGAGTATGAAAATTGCTCTGTGTATTTGATGTTGCTCTGGTATATCTTGATTGTCTTTCATCTGCAGAATTTCTTCAATTTATAGCATGAGCTATTTTGACTGTTAGAAATATGAACGTTGCAATTTTTCCGTTGAGCTGTATAGATTTCTGATCAACAGCAGCTGATTTCCTACGTTGGTTGTCATCAAAGACAACAATTGCTGCAAAAGATGTTTTGTTAAAAACAATTTTCTAACTTCCATGAATTAAGAATGAATGTTGAATGGTCAACATTGATATACTAAAGTATTTCTTGTATGAGACAAAGAATGAAGCACATTTTTCAATTGGAAAATTTTATTTTATTAGCCCCACGTAGGAACAAGGTTTTCCAGGAAGTTTCAATCAAGCAAAAATTATTTGGTACAAGTGGTACATCTATTGCATATATGTTCCAAGAGCTAATAATGCAATTTATATAACTTGGAGCTGGACATATGTATTTTAAAAGATATTACTGTGAAATTTTTTACACGAGGTCTAACATATATTTGTTCCGAAGCACTAATTTTGCCAAGTAAAAAAAATTTCATTAATTTAGTAAATTAAATTTATCACAGATTTTAAGAAATCAATTTTGTCATAAAAACATAATCAAAATCAAATATTTTTCTAACAGCAACGATGACCTCGTTGATCAAATTTATGCGTGGGTTTGAAGTTAGTGGCATAGCAAAGGCACCCAAAAGTACGAAGATGATTGTATGTGGGTTGCTTTTGATGGAGTTTTTGGTATGGTGATTGGTAGGAAAGGAGAGGTGTAGGCAGACGATTGATCAAATAGCAAGCTGTTTGGACACTTTCCCCCCAAAATTTCAATGGTAAGTTTGCTTGAAAACGAAGAGTGATAAGCCCCTAAAAGTGTTAATAAAGTGGCTTATCTCGCTCACTTTGATCACACACACGCATGCATATTATTGTTTTAAACTATTGATTTTGCGCAAGGTTGTGTTTTTGTATTAGCAGGAAGAACGGGAGAAAACGACGTGCTTTGACACCATGGTTGAATCAAGGGATGCCCGAACACCGAAGGCCACATGGCACCCCGCCACCGAGTCCCGGGAATCAAGGAATGAAGTTTGGAACAAGACTCGGGAAGCCTGGAAGTCATGATGACAAGCTGGAAGGTCAAGGGATTAAGACAAAGAAAAATTTCAGTTTTTACTCTTTCAACCGGTTGACACTTTTTGCTCGACCGGTTGAAGTGAACCAGTCTTTCAACCGGTTGACACTTTTTGCTCGACCGGTTGAAGTTTCAATTTTCTGCAAATTTTGAGCTCGATCAAGAAATATCTAGTGGCAATTTTGTAATAACTTTGGTCAACTTTTGGGGCCTTTATAAGGTCTTCAACCTCAGAATTTTAGGGCTAGCTTGGTTTTTCACCTTCTCTCTCTACCTCCATTAATTTGTTCTTAGCATAAGCTCTACCTTCTCTCTAGATTTACATGTTTTCCACTTAGATTCAAGGTAAATGCTCTTGTTTAATGTTGTAGTACTTGTTAAGACCTCTCTATAAATCTAGTTTATTTCCGTTTTTATTGGTGAATGTGTTTTCTTGTTTTTCTAGCTAATTCCTCCAAAATCTCTAGTTTGTAAGTGTTGTTTGTGATTTCTTCAAGTATTAAAGTTGTAGGTAGGCTTATAATCTTTCATAAAAATCAGTTTATAAAGTCATATGTTATGTTCTTTATTTCCTTCATAAAATTAGTCATGTTTTCCGTAGTAATGATCGAGTAGTCGTTTTAGGCTCGGTCATGGGGTGATTAGCACCCCGTGACTTAGGCTCATTCCCTCTCCTCACTAAAAATGCAAACATTGCTTGTTAATCAAAGAGTACGGATTAATTTTATGTATCAAAATTGGGATTTGTTAATCTCTTTGATCACACGTAGCCAAGGGCTTGTCCACTTGGCACGTGTGATGCTTAGGGCTATGTCAATCAAAATGTTTGTATAAATGGCACAAGAATCCTACTCTTTGAGAAACACCATTTCTAGTTAAACGAGTTTAAGTACCAAATCTTCCGTTCGGGGTCGTTTAACGATGCCCCGAGCCGGTTATTTTAGAGGAGAACGAATTGGCCTAAGGCATGGGTGTTGTGAACCCCTTGACTTAGCCTTGTTTTAAATAGTCTTTCTAATCTTCCGAGTCATTCACGAAGTTAAGTGAAATCCACCCCCAAAACTACAAACGCCAAGTTTGCCGCTTTAAGGCTAAACCAGCACTCGCGAATCAAACTCTCACGCTCAGCACATTCGGTCTCTGTGGACTCGACCCGGACTTCCGGTTATCATGCTTCGCGACACCTAAACCCTACGCTTGGGGAAATCATTTGATATACAATCCAAGGACGCAAGCAAAGAGCCCTACCGACATTCAAAAGATGACGATGTTTTCTCTCAACTACCCCGTTTTGTTGTGGAGTGGAGGTACATGAATGATGAAAAACAATTCCCTTGGCGGTGAGGAAGTTTTCCATTGATAAAAATTCAGATCCATTATCAGATCGAAGAGTTTTGACATGGCGATTAAATTGTGTTTCCACCCAAGAAATAAAAGATTGTAATATTCCTTGTGTTTCTGATTTAAAATTCATGAGATGTATCCAAGTGTATCGAGTAAAATCATCAACAATAGTTAAGAAATAACAAGCCCCATAATGAGATTTTATTCGATGTGGTCCCCAAACATCAGAATGTATCAAATCAAAGGGTCCTTGTGAAGAAATCGTACTAGATGGAAAAGCTAAACGAGTCTGTTTGGCTAGAGGACAGATCTCACAGACATGTTTGGAATCAAAATAAATTTCTAAATTTATCTTGGTAAGAACTTGGAGAGGACCGGAGGATGGATGTCAGAGGCGTTGATGCCATAGATTGGAGTGTTTGCGGATACTGTATGTCAAGACTGGGTTTTGGTCTTGTGCTAGGTAGTAGAGGCCATTATGTTGCTTGCCCAGGCCAATCATCTTCCTCGTAGTATGATAGGTGCCAAAAAGCACCCATTTAGCCTTCTAATTAACACTTTAATAGTCCAATCATAGAGTTACTTGATGACTTATATTGGTTGAATTGTGTTTGTAGGCTTTGGAGAGTGCCGAACAATTAAAAGTGCTAATTGGAGTTGATACGATGCATGGAACACAAAGTAGACATATAGAGCTTCGCAACGGTCCAAGAAACGCATCATTTCGAGTTCGGATGAAGCCGGGGCGAGTCCGCGAAGTTTTGGCCTACAATCTGGATTTTCCGCCCGGGCGGGAATCAAAGCCGCTCGGGCAGTTTTACCCGAGTCAAGGGCAGATTAGGGCGTTGACCACGTTTTTTTGGGTTTTATTATAAATAGCTCATTGCTTTGTACGTTTTGGGGGTTTTAGAATATTTTGAAGCAAGTCTAGAGAGAGAAACGCGAACCGTTCCATGGGTTCTTCAAGTTCCTCATCAAATCAAGCGTTCATCTCCATCTCCATGGCCGGCTAAACACCTTCTAGGGGGAAGATGAAGCCCCGTTCCAAGTAACTCTGTATATGTGTAGGCGTTAGGTTTATTAACTCGGATCGATTGTTTAACTTAGAACATGTTTTCATTACATATGGATGAAGTCGTTTTAATTCTTTCTATTGGTTGAGTATTTGTGATTGCAACTCAAATACCTAGTTAAATAATGGTTTTCTACGTTTGTGCTTGGGTAACTGAGATGGATTATGCTCGTAAGACGGATCGTGCCACTGGATAGTCCGTGAAAGAGACGGGTTGTGCTAGCGAGACGGTCCGTGCTATGGGATAGTCCATGCCCGTTAACAACATAATTATTCTCTTGACAAATTGTGATTCGAATAATAAACCTAGCTTACACATAACTTAGTTGCGTGGTCGGGGTGGATTCGAAACCCTAGATTTCTCCTCCATTCGTTCTTCGTCAATTTTATTACTTGTTCTTAAATTAATTAGTTTCCAAAAACCAATCACTCAAATCTCTTTTTCTGAATTAAATTAGAAATTAGTCAAAATTAACGTAACTTAGCCAAATTGTCTTCGTGGATCGATACTCGGACTTAGCCACTATTCTTCTGAGTAAGGGTTAATTCCTTGTTTTTAGAAATATATTTTTGATACGGTACGACACGGTCATAGTAGCGTCCTGCACAACACAAAAATCAGCAAAGAATATCACTATACAGTTTAATGCCCTTGTCAACTTGCTGACTGATAGTAAATTAACTTGAAATTGTGGGACTTCTTCTATATTGATAATTAGTACAAATATACAAAAGAGAGACGTGACTTTTATACTAATACTAGCTAACCTATTCTAGGTAAGGTATTTACAGCAAATCAATTACTATCACTAATGACTCAATTACAATCACCAATGATACAATCACAATCACTAATTCCTTGACCCTATAATCAAGCAAATCTTCAATATTTTCCATTAATACTATCGTTGAAGGTTATCTGCATCCCAATATGGGCACAAATATTTTCTACGGACACCTCTATGTGATGTCGCATACCCTTTTTTCACCATACATTGTCGTAATTATTAAGTGTTTTTGGAGCACCGTCATATAATGGTTCAACCTCATTTTTCGAAGTATGCATTCAAATGATGCTTACAAGTTACAACTGAGTGTATGAATTTCACATAAACATGTGATTGTACGCATAAAATTAATTAAAAGTATCATTTGGCCATTGCTAGGACAACCAATTAAATAACTCAAATAGAAGGAGAATTTAAGAAGTGCTCATGCAACACCGCTACGTGACTCTCCAGTTTCTTTCTTCACCACACATTGAAGTGCATTTCACCATAAAGTTCACAACTCGAACCATCACGTAACAATGAATAATCTTGAAATGCTTCGTGATGGTGCTCCAAAATCACGAAATAATCCTAGATTCCCACAACCCAAATTCCGTACCATGGAGAAATTTTTCAATACTTAGCGGATACCACGTGGTGCCCACTCGTGCACATCTGGCTGTCAAAAAATGCGAAGGAGGGCTCAGATTGAAAGTGTCGGATGGATTTTAAAAAGAAATTAAGGAAAAGTATGTTTTGATCCGGGCCGTCCGTTGCATTTTCAGACGGCCAAATATGCGCGAATGAGTACTGTGTCAGCCTACCCGATCGGCACGGAAAAATTCCTCCTTGCCGTGGCCCCTACACCAGGTTTACCCTTTACACATACCCAGTAGCATATGCCAAAAATAAATAATACTACAATAAATAATCAATCAAAAAAGAAATTCAAAAAATGCCAACTTTATAAGCAATTAATCCACCTTCTCTTCTTCTTCTTCTCATCTCATCTAAATTCTTCTACAACACAAAACAACCAGCTTTTGCTTCTTTTGCCTTCCCCTCTACACATGAGACAAAGGAGGAGGGAAATTTATCAGTTGCAATACTACTACAAGTGATGGAGAGCGGAGATTATTCGCCGTCCCACGTGGAGGAATCTCGACCGTCCTTGGGCTTCCCTCTTGGGACAGTCCTCCTCTTGATCATCATCTTCACATTGAGTGGTGTGTTCTCCTGTTGCTACCACTGGGAGAAGCTCAGATCCATCCGTCGATCTTCCTCGGCCGAGGCAGTTCTCGAGGCAGAGAGCGATGGACCATCTTCCAATCCTAAGCCTACCCACACGGTAATACTATCCCATACGAACGCATATAATTTTCATAAACAAGTTCTCGTTTTTCTTCACCCTGTTGATGTAAGTTAAGCTGGACAAAGGGTTAGCATAGGTGGTCTTGGTGTGAGACTCACGGTTTGCTTACTGCTAAGGTTTTAGTTTCGATTCTCTTCGCAAGCAACTCTTGACAGTCTTTTAGCCTCACATGTAAGCATGTGAAATGGTCGTAGGAGGGCACTGTAGGTACTAGAAGTGTATGCAAGCTGGCTCGAGACACCCTACAAAACCAAAGAAAAAGGACACAAATATTTTGTATTCTTGTGTGATTGTTATGTATTATGATTTTATTTTTCTTTTCCCTAGAAATTAATGTATTTGAGCCTGTTTACTAGAATGATCACCTTAATTAGTACCTTTTTTTTTTTTCGGTTTTGATTCTAAATAGGATTCAAAGCAAAACCAGAGCCAAAGCGTACCGGTGCTAATGCCCGGTGATCAGATGCCGAAGTTCATCGCACTGCCGTGTCCTTGCAAGCCCCCACGACCGGAGAACATGGTCTTACAGGTGCAGAAGCCGCCCAAGCCGCCGCGCATAGCCGTGCCGTTGTACTAGCAAATTGGACATCTCGTGTACATACTAATTGAACTAGTACTAAAAATTCATGTCCCGGTTTTTTTCCTTTCATTTTTTCGTTATTTACGATGAAAAACCTTTAAACCTTTAGGGTACTTCTACTTACACACCTCTCATGCACATCATCTCATAGGATGACTTCTGCTACACATTTGGACAATCTAAATCGTTCATTTTGTAGGTTTTGGCATGGAGGAAAATTTGGGTGACGAGCGGGTATGATACACGCGGTGCCGAGCGCGCATCTTAGCCGTCCAAAAGTGGTTTCACGGCTTAGATTTCTCCCAACCCTTCTCTCTCTCTCTCTCTCTCTCTCTCTCAAATTTGGGTCGTTCAGAACACTTTTGGAAGGCCGAAATGCGCGCTCGGTACCACGTCACACATTCCTGCTCGGCACCCTAATTCTTCTCGTTGGCATGAACACCGCGGATGCCCAAAATTAGGTAAATCGGCCATTGGTAGCACCTTAAAATTTTACATACTCCTTAAGAAAATGCATCCTTAAAAAATGTGTTCAAAATAGTGCGTACCTAACAAACCTCAAACCTTTAATTCCCAGCTGCATTGCACAAACCTATAGAAGAGCCCATATAAATCCAAGGATGGCCCTTGACAAAACATTCTACTCCTGGGATTATGAGACATATTTATGCCGTAACATACCACTACCAGTATATCGTTACTAATACCATTTGTTTTAAAATCATATTCATGGAATAAAATAAGTATTATTATGTAATTTCTTACTCATTTACCTAACCCAACCAATGGAATATTATTTTCTATTATTTGCGCGCAAGTTGGTTTACAAAAACAAGAAGAAAAGAACGTTTGTCGAACTCTCATGTTTTTGTTTACTTTTGTAAGAAGGATGAAGGCCCATGTCACATTAGAAGTCAAAAGGCAGCCATCGATGGCCGGGGCTGGCTTGTAGGCTGCTCACAAAGATATGATGTAATCTAGAAAGTGGAGGAGGGGAGGCTGTTGTGCGAGGATTGCACAGCAGCTGCTGTGCAGCAAGCAACGGCGGCACCGTTTTGTGCCAATTCAAGTGTTTTGTAAAATGCAATCTTGTGGGATCTATCTTCGGGTCCCACACAAACGATCTGAACCGTTAAATAATTTTAAAATAATTATTCAAGTGGTCTTAAAAAAAATCAGGCCAGTTGAATATTTTTACTTAATTGATCTACTTCGTTTGATTTTCATTCAGAATTCAGGGTTCTACAGTTTGAAAGAATCTTCAAGAAAAGTTACACAATTGTACGTTTGGTAATCCATTAATCTGAACCATACGTATTATAGGACATCTTGAGAAGAGCATCCAATAAAAAAATTATCATGTTCGGACATCGATAAGTATCAAAAAACTAAAAATATGAGGTTTTTTTTATACATATTGATGTCCGAACAGGATAATTTTTTTACTGGATGCTCTTCTTAACGAGCCCTACAACATTTATGGTTCCGATCAATAGACTACTAAATGCATAATTGTATAATTTTTTTGAAGATTCTTTCAAACTGTAGGGTCCTGAATTTTAAATGAAAATCAAACGGATTAGATCAATTACGTAAAAATATCCAACGGGCCTAATTTTTTTTCAGACCACATGAATAGTTATTTTAAAATTATTTAATTATTCGGATCATTTGTGTGGGATCCAAAGATGAATCCCACAAGATTTCATTTTACAAACCACTTGAATTGGCACAAAAGGTTGCCGTTTCTTGCCGCACAGCAGCCTCCCCTCCTCCTGCTTGGAGGCCTAGTAACTCTCTATAAAGTACAAAATGCAAACGCGGCACTCTATATTTTTACTATTGAGTCTTTGAGAGAGACTAAAACTTAGGTATCTGAAGTGCTACATGCCCATCGCTATCCGGTTGGCACTAGCGAATTGTTCGTTTGGGAATTAGCTCTTTTTCACGAAAGGAAAATGCTCATCACTCGGTACGGAGGAACGTGTAGCTCACTATTGGGAATATGACCTGTGTTGATCCTAACTTCCCACTAGGGGTGGAAAAAAAAACCGACGAGACTCGAACCGACCTAAAAATTCAAATTCGGTTCGGTGTTCGGTCAGTCCAGCCTGGGAAAAAAACCGAATAAACCGAACCCAAAAAACCGAAATACATCTCGGTTTGGTTTGGGTTTCGCGGAATTTTTGTCAGACCGAACCGAACTGAACCGAACCTAACCTAAATACCCAAAAATTATGCCGATTTGGACCGAATTACCTCGAAACCACCCCTATTTATTCCGAAAACCACCCCTATCTCGGTTTCCTGAAATTGACCCCTCAAAAAATAACAAATCACAGTCGTCCATCTCAATTTTAACGCCGGACCAAAAAAACCGAAAAAACCGAACCATCCCGAACCGATCGGTCCATTGTTTTTTTCGGTCGGAATTAGTTCCCAACAAAATCACCTCGAACAGATCGGTTCGGTCCCGAACACTCCAAAAACCGAACCGACCTATTTTCACCCCTACTCCCCACAAAGTACAAACACACCAAAAAAGAGATTGAAATCCTAATCAAACCAATGATTATGCATGTTTCCTGAATATTTTTAATAAACAGCATAAAGAGAAAGCGGAAAGTAATGTACGTAGTAGAGGTATGGACGATGATAAGAACAGGCCATGGTAAGGGGCCATAAATTGCATTCCAAATCACATAAGGATTTGGCTATTTATATTCCGATTAGTGAAGTTGCACGTAAGTTGACTCTCACACCTGAGTAATAAAAAAATTAACCGGTGTCAAAACAATAATCAAGAATCTTTCAAAAACCATGATATCTAGGAGTACAAGCATAATAAGAATGTAGTACGTTGTAAAGTACATAACAGAGATGAATTCAATATTTGAGTGTGTGGAGCTCGCGGTACCTACCGCTCACTCTTAGTGCAACCCATGCAATTGAGTGGTGATCCAAACCAGGTGGTGCTTTGGGGTGTTCCGCTAAAAGTGTTTTTAGAATAAACTATCTTCAGTTTTTTATGTGATATATTGTGAGAGAGTGACCTGTCTCGATTTTTCGAAAAAACTATTTTATGTTAGTGAAACACCCCCTCAAAAACACTTGTTAATTTTTCCTCGAGGGGCTCTTAGTTTTCTGCCAATATTTGTGATGAGTTTAGTTCTTGTGATTCGAACTGGTGATATAATATTGGAAGTGAATGCAAATGATGTACATTTTTTTAAAGAGAAAAAAAAAATTATTAACCAAATATACAATAGATTAAAAGGACAAGAGAAAAGGTAACACAATAAGCACACAACATCATGATAGCATCCCAACGTGACAATTATATGCCTCTCGATCATTGGAAAGCGAAGATGATAACAAATCAACCAGCCCAAAAGAGAAACAATAAGTGTAGCAAGTAACCCAATACAAGACCGGATGAGAAACTGATCCAAACAACAAAATAAAGTACACCAAAATCCAAAACTGTTATATTGAATGCCTGATGAGGGAGAAATTTTTGGGTACGGAGAGGGTATATACATGTGGTGCCTGGTACCTCAGTCAAGCCGTCCAAACACGCATTGGACGGCCCAGATTTGTTGGGGTAAAATTTATCCCCAAAATTCATAAATGTCACCCTAAAATCCAGGCCATCTAAAACATGTTTGGACGGCTGGGATAGGTGTTTGGATGGCTGGGATGGGTGCCGGGCACCATGTGTATATACCCTCTCCGTATGAGGACCTTAGAAGCAAGAAAATAGCAGCCAAACTATGGAAAGAGCATATAGCAAAGCAGATTTGGCACATCAACCTTGACATCATCACAGCAGCAGCAAGAAGAATAACCCAGCATAGCAGCATTTTCTAGAGCTTAGCATCTCTCAACTAATAGGACACAGGTTTATAGCTGATCAAATCTTCAGCTTACCAAAGCAATACAACCAAATGAGGTAAATAGGCACCATATACTCTCATATACTTGAATGTCGTTTAAATTTCACTAATTATAACATACATTATTTACTTTCACTGGGCAAAAAGATATTGGAAGTGGGCTAATAGCTTCACTCCAGATGATCCTCATTAGTTTATGACTTTTTTTTTTTTTTTTTTTGGAAAAGGGTTACTTTATGAGTTACTATAAATATTACTCCGTATCATGCATATGGGAAAAGTTTGCATGAGTACGAAGAGAGAATCATAGTTGGATAGATTTGTCTGAAACTGAAGGAACCTATGTAGATGAAGTGGGGTACTATGAAGCACGTACAAGGCACGAGGAATCAATCAATCTAGTGCCCCTGTTTTTCTATAATTTCATGTTTTTCTAGTGGAAATCCTAGCTAGTAGAATGTCAGGTATATGTCATGAATGGGTTACTATGTACTCCCTTCGTCCCATTTTAAATGTCTCCTACGTAAAATTGTGTCACTTTGACTTTAAGAGAAAATGTATTTTTAAATATTGTTTTTCAAAATTTTTTACACCATTCAAAAGTACTCGTTGAGATCTTTTGAACGGTGCAAAAAAAAATTTAAAAAGTAATTTCGCAAGTATTTTATTTTTTAAAGTCAAACTAGTCCAGTCTCTCGTAGGGGACATTTAAATTGGGACGGAGGGAATATCATTGTTGGTTTTTATAGTTAGTGCATTATCTAGACTATTTTAGCAAACGTGAACATACATATGGGTTTGCTTCCTCATAAGATTTCAAGTTTGAAATCTCATACATGCTATCAATTCCTTTGGGGTCAGTACATAAAGAGTTTTGTTCTGGCTTTAAATGGGACCCCCGCTAGCGGACGGTGGGATTAGTCTCCCAGGATTAGTCAAGATGCGCGAAAGCTGGCCCAGACATCTGGTTATCAAGGGGAAAAAAAAACTAGCAGAGCCACGAGCAGCTCGGTTCGTTTGCAGCCCTAGCCATAGGCTATTCCACATATCCAGAGTTATCATAAAAATAGAGTACGGAAAGTAAGAAAACAAGAAATTACAAGAAGCAACTCCAACTTCGTAGGTGCTATCAACTGCTTTAGAGCCAGTCCATATATACAGAGCTTTTCGGTGGCTTTAAATGGGGTCCACGTTAATGGACAGTGAGATTGATCTGCCAGGAGGTCAGGATTAGTCAAGGTGCGTGAAAACTGGCCGGAACACTTGATTATAAAAATAATAATAAATAAAAAAAAAGCCGAGCCATGAGTTGCTTGCGAGTAACTCAGTTCATTTGCAGCCCCAGCCATAAGCTATTCCACATTTCCGAGTTTACCATAAAAACATAGTACAAAAAGTAAGAAAACAAGAAATTACAAGAAGCAACTGCAAAACAAGCAAATCTCTCCAGATTTTCCAGATTCGGTATAGCATCTGACGTTGGGCAGCCATGATTAAAAATTAGGTAAAAAAGGGTCGCTATTTATTTCGTCTTTTGATTGGTAATGAGTGTAATTATTGTGAGTGGAATCCTTATCTAAACTGAATCATCAAAACTGATATTTTCCTAACACTAATGTTTTCTTTACTTTTTCCTTGGTGGCTTTTTCTTTTGTCCCTTAATTATTGACCTCAATATTTAAATTTCTTAAACTAGAGATTGTGTAGTTTTCTTTTTTTGATCACCAGAAAATAGAGATTGTGTAGTTTTCGCCTTGCCCTTTTTCTATCCACTAACATGTCCGCCGTAAATAAAAAAAACCACCACCCAACACAAGGATCAGATTCTATATATAAATCTAGAATAGTATCTAATTTTTCCAATATCTTCTTTATGCTTCTTTTTTTTTTGTTTTTCCTTTTTGTTTCTAATAAGTGGATGTCCGGAGTCCGGACGACTAATTTTCGTACATCTCCTCTAATTCCTGAAATTAAGGCTTTGTTGGAAAATGGGGAAAGGAAGGGAAAGTTAAAAAAAAAAAATTCTCTTTTTTTTTTTGTCATTTGGTCTCGCCTCTTGTTTGGTTGGAGAGAAAATAGCCAAGGGAGTGTTCCACTAATAAAAAACTGTTTTTTTCAAATACCGAGACAGGTCATTCTCTCATAACACATCACATAAAAAACCGTGAAAAATCAATTTTCTCAAAAAACTGAATTAGTGGAACACCCCCTAAATATAGCTATACGAATAGTAAAAGTTCCCTCCTTATTTTCTCCCATTTTCCTTCTGAATTATTTTTCCTTTTCTTCGTTCCCTTTCCATGAGTGCCAAACAAAGCCTAAGGAACAAGCACACTTTTTTTTTCCCCTCATTCGTCATTCCTAATATATTATATGGGGGAGGGGGGATGCAGTGTGTGGTATCCTAAAGCTCTACCGCATGAGTTAACCACCACTTACAGCAAGCTCACTTTCAATGAGTACACAATCGGGATTTTCTTTTAGGAAAATGAAGCGTTAGAAAAAACGTTATTGCGACTCACGCTATTATAGGAATGGAAGGGTCTATGCTAACGTTCTACCTTTAAACAAGACCGAAAATTCAGCTATAATGTTTAGGTTTTATATTCATATTGAGTTGTTAGATATTTATGTACCTAGTATTCCGAGCCCAGATTATCCGTGCCGAAAAATCCCTGTGCCTTTGTGTTAAGGGGTTTTTCGGCTGTTGGATCACTTAGAAATATTAAAAACACAAAAAAAAAAAAAATCACAATTCAACGACCCAAAACCCCTCGGCACAGAGGAACATGCGTTTTGGGCATAGAGGATCTGGTGTTGTTTTCCAAGTTTTTTTTTTTCCCCACACATAACAAGAACCTACTTATACTCTAAGTTCTAACAGCAACCAAGGATGAAACAAATTTGGGCAGCGGCTATTCAGGATGGAATGAACTTGGCGATTGCCCGGATTGGTTTAAACTACCCAAAGGTGATTATCGAATCAGACGCGGAATCGAATGTTTGGAACTGTGTCACCCCCAAGGATCTGTCTGGCTACTGATGTTGTGGTGTTGGTACAAGATTAATTGTTGAGTGCTAAAAGAGTCTTTTTATTTGTGAGTTTAATTTTGTTAAACGAGATTGTAATCGGGCTGCACGTGTTTGTGCTTGTGGACTTCCATTTTGCCCCCATGGGACTCCTCGCAGTCTGATGTATAGGCACTTAGCCAATCAGATTAATAAACATTTCTCTTTTTGGCAAAAATAAAAATAAAAACACTCTAACATCACACCAACAGGTAAACATTCAGTTGTGCTTTAGTAGGCCAACTGCTCTTGTTTCTACGTGTGGAAACTCTATATCCAACTCAGAACCAATTGACAATGAATGGACAGGTCCCAACATATATTAAGTGATCGCTAATTCTACTCCTAGGCAATGTGGGACAATATTTCTTAACATCCCCCTTCACGTGCATCATTTTTGGCTCAGAGGATAATATATATAAAAAATGAAGGGAAAGTATGAAGGGAAACTCGTGATGTGTGGATTTTGTGTGTGTGTGTGTGTATAATATTTTAATGTGTGGTGGAATGGGTTTCGCTCTGATACCATGTGGAAACTCTATATCCAACTCAAAACTAATTGGCAATGAGTGGAGAGGTTCTAGTATATATTAAGTGATCACCTATTCCACTTTTAGGCAGTGTGAGACAATATTTCTTAACACTGCGTTCAAATTGGTAAGCATTGTACATGCGGATGAATTTATATATTGTTGTTTTTCAATATTTCATAATAATACAATTTGACATTGAGATGTACTTTCTGATAGATTCAAATCAAACTGTGGTTTGATCCATGGGCATCCTGTTTGTGGCTCTTCTCTTCTAGAGTTGCCGATCATTTTCCGGCTGGCCCAATCTCTACATCTTTTCCCTGCAGCCGATTTGGGTCTTTGTTGTCTTTCGGTTCCACCCAGTCGGTTTTGGCCTAGATCCGGTCATGCATGTCTTCTTCCAGCCAGCCCCTCTCCAGTTTCCGGCCATATGACCTGTCGGCTAACCTCTGCTTCGTCCTTCGGTTCATCTCTTCTGCGTTCAACCCATACCCTCTGGCCCATACCTCTGCCGGGGTTTGGTTCTCTGTTTATGGATCTCCCCCTTTCAACAATTACACCTCCGGCCCGCACCTCTGCCATGCCTTGTTTTCCTGTTTCGTTATATGCATGCTCCGTGTCACGCCCTTGATTTTAATAACCAAATTATAAATTATATCCACGTAGGATGGATTTAAAGTCAAACAACTTCCATTGAAAAGTCAAAGTTAAGGTACCATGAGTTTCTAGTCAAGAGTACCCGTACACAGGTAACAAAGGCTTATAGTTATTACATATATCAAATTTTGACAAAAATTGAACAATTAGAAGTTACAAGATCATCTCCCAAAAATATAGTAAACTATGGAGAGGATAAAATAACTCCATGCAAAGAAAGCTTTATGTTATGCATCCACACGTCAGGCATCCCAATCATGTAGCTCACCGAGTACCTGAAAATGATAGGTTGAGCTCACTAGCCCAGTAGGAATCTTATCTACCAATGCTAAGGGTATAGAGAATGAAATGTGCATGTGGAAACAATAATTAGGAATGCGAAGACCAAAGTATACTATGTATGACTAGATCAAATGCCAAGTGTCCCACTAATATGTAAGTGTCCAATCGAGTACTCAAGTATCTCACAAGTGTCCACATTCAACCATGTTCCCATCAAATTTATTAGTTCATTAACTTTAAGCTTATGAGTATTGAAATTCTTTTCCGAGTCTTTTGGGCCTCGTGGAACCCGTGTCCGAGTCTTATGGGCCTCGTGGAACCCTTGTCCGAGTCTTATGGGCCTTGTGGAACCCTTCCTAGCGACTCACCAAGTGGTGGTCCTAGTGTGTCAATTTACATTTCATTCAAGTTTGCTAAATTCATATAAACCATCACCGTAACTCTCATGTGTCCAAAATGTCAATGTAACCCATTTCGTTCAAAAACACGTGCTTTGACATTTACCACAAGGTTTACACTTGTAGAACTTAAGTGGAAAAATCAAGATAAATGACTAATTATGCTAGGATAGGCTAGGGAGGGGTATTTCGGTCATTTATGAAGTGTATGACTTGGTTATGTCAAGTATGGAACCAATAAGTCAATTGGAAACCAAAGGAAAATTTTTGGAAGTTTTGAGAAAGGTATGGATACCCCCGAAAATTGGTATGGATACAAATGCACAATCTGCGAACAGAAGGTTTGGTATCCATACCTCACGAAATTGGTATGGATACCAAAGGCTATGAAAAAAATGAAAATTTGACAACCTTTCCCAAGTGAATGGGGGTTCCAATCCAAGTAGATTTTGGGGCTTCAATCGTCAACCAAGCATAGAATAAGAGTACATCAACCATCAATTCAATGGTTCAACCACCAAACAAGAGAGAATCCAACTCAAGCAAAACCAAACCCATTTCCATGGAGATTTTCAAATGTGATGGAAAAATTGATGAATCAAGCTAAGAATCATGCAACAAATCAACAATATACCATTAGAAAGAGTAGAAATAGGATCCCTACCTCAATGGATGAGCTTCAAATGTGAAGAAGATGAAAACCCAAGATTTTGCTTCAAAACCCAACCGAAAGGAAGCTTTCCCAAGTGATTCCAAAGCAAACCGGACTCCAAACTTCGCGTAGATTGCAAATATGAGGTTGAATCTTGATGGGTTTGAGTGTAGAGGGTGGATTTGTAGTGGGAAGTGAAGGGGTTTTGAGAGGAGAAGGGGAGAGAGAAAGTGTCGGTGTAGAGGGAGAGGGAGAGAAGTGTGTTTTTGGTCCAAAAACTTGTTCTCCTGACTAATAAAACCACAGCCCCTATATTACGCATACACCCCTCACGTTTCATGTGTATGCTAAAGACACCCAAGTGTTTCCTCTAACTCCACATTAACCCCAAGTCACTTTAATATCATTTCCTCATATTTCCTCAATAGATTTTCCTAAATAAATGCAAAAATATACGGGTCCTTACACTCCGTATTGGCCTCCTTTTTTCAAAAACTGGTTTTTAAAAAAATTAAAAGAGTTTTTTCAAACTGTTGGTTCTTCCTATGGGTTTTCTGTGTGTTTCAAAACTGTGTGTTTCAAAATCTGTGGATTCTTCTTATGGGTTCTCCATTTTTCGTTAACTGTGTGTTTCAGTTTTTATGTTTTTTTATTGTGTTTCATAGGCCATATGGATGCATGTCTTTTGTTTGTCTTACAGGTTCTGAGCATAGGGCGGGAGTAAGGTAAAAATTGTGTTAGTTTCGAGCAGCGGACGGGAGTAAGGCAAGTGTCGTGCTTGTGGAAGTTTTGTCTCAATGGTGGCAGGGATTCACGTGGCTGCAGCGGTGGAAGTCTCCGAAGGGGAGATTTTACGTTTAGTTTTGTTATTTATGTTGAATGTTTATGAATGTTGAATGTTTCTGAATGTATCTATGTCTCTGCTGTGTAGGCCGAAACTTTGTAGTGACAGCTTAGCTTCAAAAAGGTCTCCGCCTTTCGCCAGCGGCAGTTTGTACTTGGCGACTTCACAGATATGAAAATTTTCTCTCTTCATCAAAACAAATCAAACTGTGCACAGATGTTTCCTGAATATTTGATGCACGTGACTACATGAGCCCTATAGAATATGTGTGGAACCAACAAACATCGAACGGTTTCAGAAACATGTTTTAATATCTGTTGTTCCTTCGCGGCATACTTTCCCTTCATTTTTTTACATCAACATTTTCCTTTCAAATTCCGGTGACAAATATCTCGTGCAGTCGTGGTAGCTAAATTTGGACGAGGGATAGATGTGTGTCAGCGTGTGCAACCAAGGTTCTGAATACCGTATGGGCTCGAGTACCGGTTTTTCTATTGGTATGGTACAATACCGGTACCGGTCAATACCGGGTACCATATCGGATTTGCCGCAACTCTCTCTCTCTCTCTCTCTCTCTCTCTCTCTCTCTCTCTCTCTCTCTCTCTCTATATATATATATATATATATATATATATATATATATATATATATTGAGAGAGGGTTCAAGAGACAAAATTTGTCACAAAATATGACATTTTCAATCCCATTTTCTTAAAAACCAAGGTACCCCCCTTAAACCCACTTAATCTATGTATATTTAGTACATACTTGTTGTATTTGATGTTCGGTAGTGATAGAAGTTGAACCCATGCATCACAAACCCTTTCTAAAAAACATACCCTGTTTTTTTTATTATCTCCCCATTCAGAAATCATAGGCTGTGTTCGGATTGGTTTTTCAATGCCTTTAAAAAAATAAGCCTTGCAAACACTTTTCAAAAAGTATTTCTCTCCATACGTACAATCCAACCAGTGGGCCCCAAGCTTTCCTCCTCTTTTTGTCTGACTTTTCCTACTCTCTGCACTACGTACAACCCAACCAAAGGGCCCCACTTTTCCTCCTCTTTCTCTCTGCAAAATTAGGCAGTGGGTCCCAGTCCAAAACTCATTTCGTACGCATCTCTCTCTGCAAAATCCAGCCGAAATGCTCTCTCAACCAGTGGGCCCCCAATTACTGCTACTACACAGTTTGCATCCGATCAAAAATATTTTTTTGAGAACAAAAAATTCCCCTTCAGTTTGCATCCGAACAAAGCCATAGTTTTTGGGTCACACCGATACCAAATTAGAAAAAGTGTGTAACTATAATGTTGTAGATCTTGAAATTCTTTTAAAATTTGATATATAACTTGCCTTGATCAGAGTTCGGAGTAAAAAGTTATGGCTGGAATATGGTGGCAGTTCTGTTCTGCTCGATATTTGCCCGGTATTTTCCGGTACCGCCCAGTATTGAATACGGTACGGTATTGAGGGTCCTTGGTACCATTTTTATACAAAACCGGTACTTACCGGCCGGTACGACACGGTATTCATAACCTTGTGTGCAACTTAGATGTTCAAATGACAAAACTTTTGTCACAAAATCAAAGGCCTCAGGCCTAGGCTAGTTTCTGGGCCTGGAGTTTGACCTGGGCCTGGGCCTGAGATATTATGTATGTGAAATTCGAAGGCTTTCGAACTCAGAGCAGTTAATTTCCCCATCAAAGGCTCAAAGCCCAATGTGAAAGAAGACGAGGACCAGGTGTTTGTGAAAATATCCCCACGAAATTCCCCAAGCAGATAGCAGCCCATTACCTACAACCACTCTACCAAGTTCTCCGCGCCATGAGAAAAGGAATGAAGCCCACAACGATATTTGGAAGGCCTTTTTGTATCAAATATCTCCAAAGCTGGTAAGTACTACGACCTAGCTAGCTATTCGTTGGTTATGTTGGAGTACTTTTTAGAGTAATTTCATTGGGTTTTCATTTGATGAAGTACTTGCGCCCAGACAAAACTTACTGCATTCTTGAGTTTTATTAGTAGAGGGTGATACTACGGTGTTTTTGTCCGCCGGACCCAAAAAAAAAAAGGTGTTTTCGTCCAGCTCTGGCTGTACGCACACTTGTACTATTTTCATTGGTTTTTTGTCGATTGTTTTGCTAAAATTGAAAGGGGTTGGGGAGGACCGATGCGTGACATCTCTCACTAGGCATGCCCAAAGGAGCCAACTCACACAAAAGCCAAATAAGAGAAGCCTAGACGGGCCCTGTATAGTTGGAGTAATCTACACTGATGGTGTGCGTGGCAAGAATCCGGTGGCCTTTGGGCAAGAGACCTGAGTCACCCCAGTGTGCCCGAGAGGCTGATCCACATGGGAGTATGTTCCTAACCACCGAACGAACGCCTTACACCTCGGGTAGTTTATGTGCAATACATTTAGTACTTGTCCAGGGACTTACTTGCCCTCGAATTCGAAAGGTAGCTTAGCACCTTTAGGCCCCGATAAGGTTTTTTGTAGCCTCCGAACTTAACACATTTTAATTAGAAAAACCTATGCCGTTTGTTTCCATCAATTGACAAATGGAAAAATCTTAAATGGCAACCAAACACATCTAAACGAGGTCGTTGAAGACCTGGGTGTCAGTTCGGAGGCTTTTTTTGAAATTTTCGCATAGATGAACGGCAACTTTACCATTTATGACTTAACTTCGAACCCATTCGAGGTTGAGGAAAACCGACCAATCGCTTCTCTCTCGGTATGTACATTGCACAAATCTTTGAAGTGGAAGCTGTAGACAGTGTTGGAGTTCGAAACACAGAAGAGAGAGAGAGAGGGATGGAGATTGACAGAATCCTCTGCGACGAGCCCCTGCAAGAAATCCTCCGCCGCATCCCCTTGCGTTCCACATTTGCAGCCAATGTCTCCCTCGTCTCGAAGCGGTGGCTCCGCCTCTACCGCTCTTCCAAATCATTTCTCCAGCTCCGCCTCTCCCCTGACAACTGTAAGCCCCCCTCCCTGTCCTCTTTCCTCTCACAATTCCCTTGCCTCTTCTACCTCCTTGTTACCGTCGTCGCGGGCGGCAACGACGTCTCGAATTTTCCCGATCAGATCCTCCTCTCCGTCGCCTCGTCCTGTCCCAAGTTGAAAACCCTCCACCTCTTTTCTGACCCAGTCTCTCTCTTCCCTCTGATTTCTCTCTCTACCTCATGCCCTCAGCTCAACTCTCTCTACATCGCCCAAGCTAGACCCTTCTCTTTCCACTGGCTTGTCTTCTTACACTCTCTTAAATATATCACCATCGTTTTTACCCCCGTTCCCGGCGAAGTCGAGCAAGTTGATGCTTTGCAACGTAACTTCGACGCTGCGCTGAAACTAGGAACCCTAGTTTTGGATGGGATTCAACACTGCGATTTTGGTTTTGATTCACTATGGAAAAGCTGTAAAAATCTCAAGACACTCAAGCTCTACAGGTGCAATGGAATCGGCGATGATACGTCAGCTTCATCGTTTGTTGATTGCTTCAATGGCCTCCAAGAAGTGGAATTGAAGTGGTGTGGATCTATAGTTAATGATATTTTAATGAGATTGGTAGAGAATTGTACATCTCTGAACTCTCTGGTAATCTACCACGAAGGTGGCGGAGTGGATTTGTATCATTTCATTGCTCAGAGCCGTTGTGATTTGCGAAAACTCGATTTATTTTTACCTCTTGACCTCGAAAACAATCACTTATTGGCTCTGGCTGAGAAGTTCAGGGGTTTGTCGAGTCTTCGGTTAGATAGTTGTTTTCTTGTTAATGGTGAAGGGCTTAAGACGATGGCGTTAACCATGAGTAGTAAGCTTGAAGAATTGGCTTTGAGAAATTGTGAAGTGGAAGTTTTGGAACCTGGGTTGTTGGCAACTTTTGGGCAGAGGTTTAGAAATTTGAGGAAGTTGGACTTGTCTTATAATGAGACGTTGGTGGATAAAGAGTTTATATCGATGCTTGCTTTGTGTAATTGTTTGAGGGAATTGCTGGTGAGGGGGTGTGAAGGATTGACAAATGCAGCCCTGGTTTCGATGTTTAAAAGCTGTAAGCAGCTGGAGACGGTGGATATAATGAATTGTCCTGGGTTTGGGGCAGAGGCTGTTGAGTTATTTGTTTTGAATTGTCTGCAGTTGAGGGTGATATTTGTTGAAGAGAGCAAGGTTTCAGATGTTTCCAAGTCTTGGTGTTCGAAGAAATTGGTTGCAGTTCTTAATGTCTAGTGTTGAAAAAGGGCCATTTGTTTCTCTCTATATGCCGATCGATGCAGGTATATTTCTCTTTATTTATTTATTGGTAAATTGAAAATGTTTCTAATAAGAATGTACCAAAACTGGATACTCCGATAATGTACATCTCGTGATTTACTCAACAGTGATATTGTGTGAAGCTTAACTCATTTTCGCCACTAAGGTAAGAGTGATACTTGTTTCTTTGTGTGGTATTGTGTGATCTTCCTGTGGACGTGGTTCATCAAACGTGAGTATGACGAATTGAATAAATAGAACATGACTGAACCAGACATGAATGTGGAAACATGTTGATGTAAACCTTAAGGCATTGGGTTTATATTAGTTACGGAGACCTGGACAAATTGAGGGTGAACGAAAGGAAGCTAGATGTGTACGCATAATTTTAGGTAGCTCTAAGGGCCAGTTTGTTTGACTACATGAGCATCAGATTGAGCTATATATCTAAGAAAACTAGTGATATTAGGTGCTTGGTTCAAACTTTTACAGGTCAGATTAAATGTCCTAAATTGATTCCGTGGCGTGTCCCTTAAATTGAATTATTTTTTGGAGGGGGACACACAGGGTACACGACATGGACACGCGTGCCTCCCATACACACTCGCACTCCCTCCCCCAATCTTTTTCTCTCCCGTTTGTATGTGTGCACGTGTGTGCGTGTTTATATAAATATATACATGTGTGTATGTACTTGTATATATTATATGTATATCTTACATATATATGGGTGTATTTATTGGTATGTATACGCATACACAACAATGTATATATCTTTTGTATCAAAAGAAAATTGCATATCTCTATGTATATAAACTGTTACTGTACTTATATGATATGTATTTTTATTTATTTGTTTTTGCCGTGTCCTCCGCCGTGTCCATTTCCATTTTCTTAGAATTCCTGTGTCCATATCCGTGTTCGTGTCACTGTCGGTTCTACATAGGTTATGAACATTCAATTGTCTGATTTCAAGAAACAAAAATCTATGTTTGCGTCTTAATTTTTAGATTTGTTATTTCAATTCTTTATGTGTTCCTCTTCGTTTGATCATGGTTATGAACACGCATGTCTCCTGATTAGAAACAGAGGGGGAAAAAAGGGAGAAAGGAATTGTGCATTTTGACGCACCACTGCAATGATGCATCTTGAAACTTCATTTCTTTTTCAGGACCTAAAAAATCCCCCAACGCAGCTGGTTTTGAGAGTAGCTCAAGTTTCGTTCCATCATGAATCTTCGACGATGGAAGATACTGTTCGTCTTATGGTCACCAGACTACTCCTTTATTTCACTAGCTTAGGCCATTGGTTCGAATAGGAACCCTATCTTAGAGTTTGAATTGTTGAAGTGTTTCAAGTTGAATTTGGTCTATAACGTATGAGATGAGCTTTATACAGCTTTTTGTTTGGGAATTTGCTAATTTTGTCTTTTAATTGATTCTCTTTTAAGTTTTTTGCAATCATCCCTCGAGTTCTTTGAAGCCTTAACAGAGCTTCGTAGTATGCTCATTGCAACTCAACTCACAACAGTTACTTTCCACTTTTCAACTTTTCATTTTCTATTTTCTTTCTCGCCCGTTAATTTCATCAGTGTACATTGAGGTAATTGCTCATTTCCTCCTTGTTGCAGTATATCGCCATGTTGTTTTGACTCTTGTTTGTCATGCTAGTGAGCAGGACGGAGGCATGTGGTGGCACATTGGAACTCTTGAACCCAATGGATGGAGAAAAAAAAAAAGCACCTAGAATAGTTATAAATTTTAACCATTATGTTATAAATTTGTCTCCACAAATATCAGACAATTGGTCCAGAACTTTTCTGAAAACTTTAATCACTGCCCTATGTAACTACAATCCATACATAGCTTCGGGTACTTGACCTTTCCAATAAATTCAGACTCTTCCCTGCTAGTGAGGTCCCATTTTAGCTGCCTAAGAGAATATTAAGTTTGGAATGGTACAACACTAAAGAATAATCATGCCTTCTGGATGCACAAACAGTACTTTTTCCTTCATGGCGGTGTTTGGTCCTGTACTTATCGAGTGTAGTGGAATAGGTTTAGTCACCAATTATGAGTCTTAAGAAGAAGGTTGCTATGAAATCACTGCTTATGAGAGCATCAATCAAATCTTTTAGCTTAGTGCTTCCAGGATTGGTATGTGGAGATCTGAAGCAAACGTTTCTAATGTAGTGATTCTTTTATGCGCTGTCTTTGCTCCTTAGCATCCAAAAACTCCTGTTTAGATGTGGAGACACTAGCTTCAAGCCTTCAATGCATATCTTGCCTGTCTAATCTGTGGCTTCTTGATGTGTATACTAAAAGCGGCTTTATAGGAACATGAGCTAGTAGTAAACGAAGAAGGCAGTGATCTTAGAAAAGCTAGCTTTGAAACGTGAACCTTACTTGTCTTGAGAACTGTTGAAGCATTCAATTCAAAACGAAATGGCATTGATCAAAACGTGAACCTTGCTTGACTTGAATGTCACTAGAACCCCATGTCTTTGCAAATTCTTGGATGATCGTGGCCCTTGTGCTGAGTTCTGGAACTGTAAATTTTGTTGCCATATGCTGCATCAAACTTTCGGTTTCAGCATTACTGGCTAGCTTTGGGCTTTTAAGGGTATCAAAAACACTGATGGCGTCTTTCGAAACCTGTATAGGTAAGGAATCTCATACACTCTATTTGGTACTAATCTTTATTGAAGAAGCTTCTTTGACAATGATCTTTGACGACGACTTAGCTCTGACTAGTCAGGACAACACCACCATTGCCATTATATCTAGCACCTGGTGCTCTGGGCCACTCGAACCTATCACTAAGTGTATGTACCCTGCGTAAATGTGTGGTGCTGGAGTGATCTGGAGCACACTCCAGAATCACATGACTGTGCTCCAAGACTACTAAATAATTACTCCCAACTGTTTCCCGTCTCAAAATTTAAGGGCTTGGCCCAAGCACTAGCTCCACCCATTCGGGCGAGGCATGCTCAGCCTGTTAGCTTGACCAAGGCCCATGTTAGGTCCATGTGCTATGTTTGGTACTCCACCATAAGCTTATTAATAATCATCCCAAAAAAAAAAAGAGGTTTGACCATTTTCCAACGAAATTCCATGTCCCATGGATAAATATATGCCCAGGAGTTTGTCTCTATGCTCTATAGAAATCGTTTCTGGCCAGATTTAGAGAAATCAGAGTTTTAGTAGAACAAAGAAACAAAGATTCAGTTGGGAAGTCAGGGGATATAATCTTTTCATATGCAGCTACAGAGGTAATCAAAATTGGTGTTTTTTTGGGCACACAGGTAGACAACATCTTGGAGTCAATGAGACAGCACTTAAAAAACTTATCTTGAAGAAGTTTCAATGTTCCAATTTCATGTCCCACAACCCACGTGATAGTCTCTGGATCTGAAACCAACTACAAAGTCTTAAAGTCCATTTCTAGTGTACAACTCTTATTATGTTTTAGGCGCCATTTTTTTCTCCTTATCCAAACCATATAATTATCACATATGTATATATACTGTTTCGTTTGATTTCTTTCCCTTGTTTTGATTTTTTTTTTTTGTTTTTTGTAAAGACCATCCGGTGTTCGGTAACCACATTGGCCCCGACTAATCCGGATTCGAGCCGGGTAGGACCGTAAAGGCGGCAAAGCTCTCCCAACCAAGTTTTAACACAGCTGCATTCCCAAGTCTCGAACCCGAGATCTTGTTTAAGCTAGCACCCTTACCAGCTGAGCTACGTGGGTTAGTGGTTAGAGAAACTTGGAGTAGCAACGGGAGTCAAACACTTCTTACATGAGGACTCAAACTTACCTCTCTCTTGGAAGGTAGAGTAACGAATCAACCACACTATCGTGGCGTGGTGTTCTGCCTTGTTTTGACTAATGGGTGATTGTTTTCTTCACAAAATTATTTGTGGACTTGTTGGTAGACATAAGTCTTTCTTTTGTTGAAATGATAAAGAAAGAAATGAATTAGTCAATTCTTTTTTGCCATACAATATACTTCAGTGTATGTTAGTGGAAAAGTTAGTGTTTTAACAATCAAAGAGAGTTTGAAGTTTTTTTTATAGACTCGAACCCCTGACCTCTCCTAGAAAAGCCAAATGGTGCAGTCAATCTAAGGAAGTAACATTCCATTCCATTCCAGCTTTGTTCCTATGAACCAAAAATAGTGTAGGAATTTTATTTCACTTGTCTAGATTTTTTAGGGCAATCAAATGGTATTTGGTTCTCTGGAAAAAACCTAATCACAAGGTTCTGATAAAATTGTTTGGAAGTGAACCCAAAAATGATTTTGGACTGTAGAAGAATGGTCATTCGTTGGTCTCCAATACATGAAATGGTCAAGTCAATTCATTTATCATAAACATTTAAGTGTTAATCGAAACCAAACGTAAAAATAAATATCCTATAGAATGACAAGATCGATGACCACAGCATTCCCATGAGACATTGGGAACAACCATTTGGTTCTTCTTTTTGGTCCACTTCGAAACTTTAAACCCAAAAATGATTTTATTTGTTAAACGGGTAACGATTGACATAATTTAGAAGGATAATGTGTAGAATTTGTGTCAATATTCAAAAAAAAATGTATTGAAATCTGTGAAGGTGTATTAAAATCCGTGAGATGCGTAGTGATATCAGAACTTATTTAGCCATATATGTTTATTATCCAACGCCTAGTAGGCGGTGGTTAGCAAGACCCATTTTAGAAATACATTTAGCATGAGAAAAAAAAAATTATAGTACTGAATCAGAATCCATTTTTCGCAACGTAGATGTGTTCCAAAAATGCCTGAAACAATAAACGATCAATATAGTTTTGGCTTGACTGTTGTGTGGAGGGTGGAATCAGATCTTCCTCAAAGCAAGATCTGACCTCCTCCTCTGGAACCTACAAGACTCAACAATCCATTAGTGTCCCCTGGGCCACACTCGCCAGAGGCACTTTGATGCTTAAGTAAGTACTTGTCATAGAGAGAAAGCTAAGCACGAGTTTTCAGATCTAAAATTGTGTACCTTTCTTAGGGTTTATCCATTGGTATTTATATGCAATAATGTGCTTGCTCTCTATGTCTTTCGTGCTTAGCACGAGCTCTAGACGTCACCCGTAACTGTTTTTGGTCACGAAACTGATAAAAACTCTGCCACGTAAGCCTTTTAGAAGGTTCTAAAAGCACCTGCTCGACTGCCACGTAACCTCCTCCATATGTTCTTGCAAACTTCTAACGGCATCTTGGGTTGGCTCATGAGTTGGGTCCTTTCACTCGGCCCATGTGAGATTCATCAAGCAAATAGGCCATACGGAATGAGATGAGCCAGTCATTTGGCTCAATATCGTTCGGCCCATCTGCCACAGGAATTGGCGTGCTGCTCTTTTGTTTAGCTCAAAACGGTTGGCCATCCGATTATCGTAATATTCAGCCCACCATATGTTATTTTCCATAGCTCTAGAAAAATGAACAATTCTAATCATCAATCTGCGTCCACGAAAAGCACGAAATGGGCTTGCATATTGTTTTTGGATCCTTTTGCAAACCATTTTAATACTAGATTTTATTCCACTTAAAACAAGTTTTGATTTCAGCATCTCAACTTATCTAAACATCAATGGATAACAATAAAAACGATTGAAAATGATATGCAAAATACGCAGGGGAATTGCATTGATGATGAGCTTTCATGATGGAAGAAAGTTAGAAAGGTCATGAAGCAAAAGGGTATTAGAAACTAATTTACCAGCTCATGACTGCCACTGCTCACATGAAGAAAGGAGAGTGATAAGATTTCTTTTGGCTTTAATTAACTGAACTGGAGTACCTCTCTCTCTCTCTCTCTGTGCATCGTTGTCAATCAGTTAGAATCGTTGATACGAAACAAAATAGAAAAGGCTACAGCCTAGAGGGTCCCATATTTTTCCCCCGGAAGAGGAATCTGACCCTAATGGACCCCATAATTTACGGGGGTGAAATTTATTTAAGCAAAAAAAATTTCTTATAATATAAGGGGTTCCGGGTTAGCTTCCCCGCACCTCGAACTACGGTCTCTTCCATGTATGAGGGGTCCTGGGTCACTTCCTCACACCTCGGACTGCAGTCTCTTCCATAGTCATTTCATCCCAGACGGACAGGATTAGGTAGCCGTAAAAGTTGATGGCTAAGAAAATCGAACATGAGATGAGATGTTAGAAGATAGTAGCAAACTTCTATGTCCGAGGTTAATAAGATAACTTGGCCAACGCGTTGGGGTCTTATTTATGCGATTATATAATAGGAGTAGATGCTTCTGTTCTTTAATTTCCTTTTGGCATATGCAGGGTCCTACTGGCCACATTTTTTTGTGGATTACTGAGTGGAACCAAACCTGGAATGGTATATTCCCACTCCTATCCAAAACTCTGGATATTATATTCCGATCGCAGATGCGTTCACATTCACCATGGGAGAAAAACCGACACACCCCACGAGCCACACCCTGTAGTAGCCTATTGAAGTAGCTAATGCTTCGGTCACCGTATTTTGAATACTAGTATTGCATTTGGAAAATGATAACTGGAGTTGTGCCTGTTCGATACATATATCATACATGGGACAACAAAAAATTAAATAAATTGTGCATCGTTTTTTTTCCAGTACTTCGAGCATCGAACTGGCACAATCAAAAGGTGCGAGAGCTACAGATTAAGACATGTGAACTCGTGAAGGATATGCGGTGAAAGAAAAGTAAACGAAAGAAAAGGATAGTGGTTAGTTATTTTTTTTGTTTTGAAATTGAAATCAGTAATGAAAAGGAAAAAAAAAAAAAAAAGGGGGGAAGAAAAAAGTGAGTTGAGGTGGGGGAGGATTGCCTCGTAGGCTAGAAAATCCAGCTTTTAAGTAGATTAAAGGATTGAGTATTGACCCCACCTTGTTTGGTTGGGTTTTGAAACCCGGTTTTAAGAACCTAAATTTAAAAATAATTTTAAAGTAGTCCCAAAATCTGGTATTGAGTCCCTCCCAACTTTAAGCCTAAACAAAAAAAGGTAGAGGACGGGTTGGGAAAACCAAACAAGGGCCAGGTTCTCAAATCCGGTTTGAAAACCCCAACCGAACAAGGTTGACAATTTGGAGGCTTTAATCGTAGAACTATTACATTTGCTTATGGCATTGATAGATAGATAGATAGATAGATAGATAGATAGATAGACTCTAATGACCGGATACAAAATGTAACGATTAAACAAGGAGTATGATAATCAAGTCATCTTTGCAATCCCAAAATCATTATATAACATGTTGATTGTGGGACCAATCAATATGGTTTCATGTGTCATTTCATGTGATATGTTATGAAGAACAATTATTCGAACTATATCGGGGACATGTTTAATTTGGTTAAGGGATGTAACCCCTGGGCCACATAATATCTGTTTTTTTTTTTGTTTGTTTTGGTAATCATCAGAAAATGCAAACCAGGCTAAAAGGCAGAAGAAGCATCACTACTTAGCAAAGCACAAAAAGAGAAAAAGGATGAACAGATCCTCAAGCCAGGGTAAAATGCCTTTCAGATCAAAGGAAGCAACCTCATTCGTTGCTATGTTGGCAGATCTCCTGACCCGTCTAAAAGCTAGTATAATTTAATAGTCTCTGAGCATAGTTAAGTGTTGCTCTAGATTACTTTAGCACTATACATTTAGACGTGAATTTTATAAGAATGTATGCAGTTGGAGTGGCTCATAGCACCACATAACTGTGCTTTGAAAGCATTCAATTGAGCAAACTTGCCAATGTCTTTTTGGTGAAAAAAAAAAGAGAGAAACTTGCCAATGTAGTTGTACGTAAACTAGGGTACCATGTGATACCAGCAACGCCTCAACACAGCCGTCCAGAAGTGTTTGTAAGAGTTTATCTAAAATTCGGACTGTCAAAAAGTGTTTTGGACGGCTGAGATGCGCGACGGATACCGCCAAGTGGTACCCGTCCGACACCCATATTATTATTTTTTCAAAAAAAGCATTTGATCTTATTAAAAAGCCAGTTAAGAATTTGTGCCACATACAATATCTTCTCTAATACCAGTACTTAACTAATACCCCTACAACTTTGCTGGCAAGTCTTTGTGTGCTTGAGTGTGATTTTAGAATTTTTGAAACTGCCTCGATGTTCTAAGATTACGTGTTTCTATTATACGCTTGACGTTATAAACTTCTTATCTACTACTTTTTCAACCCAATCCGTTATAGATTATTCACATATAGTGGTAATTATATTAGAGTAAAACTTTATTAATTATGAGATAATCCGCTATCGCTTTCTAGAATCAAACAATCAGATTTGTAATATTCAAGAAATAGGACCCGGAAAAATAAACAATATACTAACTAGTCAACAAGTTTTTACTCTTTACGTTTCGCTTCAAGGTATAAAATGATAATTAGTAATAAAGGCGGAGAAAAAGGAAAAAAAAATCCCAAGAAATCCTTGAATTTATGAATGGAGAATAATAGTTACGAAAATCACATATCAAATTGCGCAAATCTAATCACAAACGATTCTATAAACTTCAAGTCCACCGTTAAATTTTTACGAGACTTTAACGATTTCAGATACAACTACGTTCGAGCCATAACAAGCCTCTCTTTTCTTTTCTTTTTCCTTTTTCTTCTGGGAATACATTTCGCCGCTCAAATCAATTCCACCACAGTAAAGAGCCGTTCCCCCCATCCCATTCTAGTCCACTCTAAAGTAAACCTATTTCGTTTCCGCGTGGACCCCACCCCAACAAACCGCCACAAAAATCCCACTTATAAGGAAATTCATTAATCTTCTTTGGTCCATGATTTGAACCGGAGGAGACGGTTATGATCGAGACCGTCCATTTGCTCCAATTATTTGGTTTCGACATGTTCATAAATTCTTTCGGGTATGAATTAACTCTTCCCAAAAAAAATTATGAAAAAATTCAAATCGTTAAATATACCAATTGACGGTCCAAATCTAGACTGTTTTCTCCGGACGGGGTAGGATCCGATCTCATGCATTAAATACTCTCTATCTACACTTCTCTAGCAAGTAGAATCATTCCGCCAATAGAGTCCTAAACCGAAACATTCTTTTTGAGTACATCATCACAGCCCAACAACCAGAATTCCAACAAACTCTACCCTCTCTCTCTCTCTCTCTCTCTCTCTCTACACCAATGGAGAAACAAAACAGCGCAATCTCCGTCGCCGACGACTCCAAACCGAACTACAAGGTCAAGCTCATGTGCAGTTACGGAGGGAAGATCCAACCCAGGCCGCACGACCACCAACTCACCTACGCCGGCGGCCACACCAAGATCCTAACCGTCGACCGCCACATCAACTTCTCCGACATTCTGACGAAACTAATCTCTCTCTCCGGCACCACCACCACCGCCACCCCGGAAGACGACGGCGTCGCCTCGTTCAGGTACCAGTTACCGGGTGAAGACCTCGACGCGTTAGTCTCCGTCATCAACGACGACGATCTTGAACACATGATGGCAGAGTACGATCGCTTATATAACAGTACTGCTACTGCTACTATCCCGTCCAAACCGGCCCGACTCCGGATCTTCCTTTTCTCCCCGGACCGGACGAAAACCGCGTCCACGTCACCCCCGTTGAATCCGGATTTCTTGTTCGGGTTTGACAAGGAGTACGAGTACGATAACTACCAAACACGTTCTGCGCCGGAGCCGGATATCATTCCTCGAGGGCCTGTTGTGGTTCGGCACGATTTCTTCACCGGGTCGGATCCACGAAGCACATCATCAGAGGTGAAGATCCAGCCACAGATTCAGGGAATTCCGTTAACGCATGGTGGTTTCTCGCATGAGAATTCGCAGGTGGTGTACGGGATACCGGGTTATCAGTGCGGTGGGCCAGGTCCGTACGCGGTGACAGTTGTTCCGGTGGTGTACAGCTATTTCCCGGTGGCGATGAATGGGGTGGGATTGGAGGAGAGAGGACACGTGGCGGGGGATGATGGGGGGAGGGCGGAGATGTACAGTGGAGCAGGAGGAGGAGGAGGAGTTGTGTCGCCACATGATCAGATTGGTGACGGTAAGACTAACATGTAGGGCGGCCGCAGCACAGTCTAGTAAGTAAAGAGCATTGACTATATGATTTTTCTTTTTCTTTTTTTCTGAATTCGTTATGGGGGTGGGTGTGCATACATTTTTTTTTTTTTTAGGATTCTTTTTTGGTTTCTTATGGGATCCGGGGTGCTATTAGGCGCCTCTGTAGAGCGACATCCGAGCCGTTGATCTCTACAATTAATGGCTCAGATTTTATTTTGGCGAGATGAAATCAAGATTATTGGAAACACATACGATGGTTTGGATGCCGCCATTGGGGATGGAAACTGTAGCTATGAAATGGGGAGACTATGAAATTTGCAAATAGTGGTGATATTTTTTTGTTCCTTGTGGTGTCATTTAGATATTTTTGGTGAAATTTTAGCTTATTCGAGGCTCAAATATAAGCTCCCGTTTTTGTTGGGCATCTTAGATTGGATACAACTTACTCTGCTTGATTCTTCCGCTGTTATTTTCTTTCTATTTTCCTCTCAAATCAAATAAATAAAATGGGAACTTTTGTAATGCTCCAAACATAGCCTAAAGAAAATGACTACTCATTTCGTTTTTGTTTTTATGGTCTGAAACAAGTGAAGGTATATATTTACTTCCGATTAACTAGCTCGGTGAAAATATCTGTCTTTTTGACGAACGATAAAATGTTAGTATATTAGTAATTGCCAACTTCCTATCCATAGGAAATGAATCCTATACCTCCTATACCTCACGCTTTAAAGGATCGCTATACAGATATTGAGCCAAACCCCAATATTTTACCCCACTCTCGCTCACCGATTTTCGTATACAAGTAAACAAACAATCACTCGAGCGTTACTATTTCCACAAATGGCTTGTTGGTTTGCAGATTACTTGCTTAGTTGTTTATTGTTTGAAACTAAGGCTCTGTTTGTTTAGACGGAAAATCTTTTTCAAATAAAAGATTTTGCATAAAAAATATATTTTCCACTAGTCTGAAGTTAATTGAGGCTCGTTTCATTACTCAATTCTCGTGCATTTCGTACCCATATGCTTACCAGCAGTTCATCAAAAATTAACATACGGAAGATTACAGCGTAAGTCATTTTCAGGCTTCCAGTGGAACATAGTCTTCATGAAAGACATGTTTTTTAATTTTTGTGGAACCAAACACTAGAAAATGGGTAAAACATTTTCCATCCAATGAAACATAATAAACCTTGTTTTGTGTGGACAACATGCTTATTTCTTAATTCAACAAAGTTTAATTTCTTGTATGACCCAGCCCATATTGGGATTGTTTAGCCAGATTACAAAATACAAATTGAACGAAGAAATGGTCCATCGTTACAGAATCGGCCTGTTCATCGAGAATATGAAGCAGGCCAGCCCATTACCATTTTTAGGACCAAACCTAAATAGGGCTACTTGTGATGATACTGGGCCCAAGGTTAAGGCTTGGTCCTCTAAATGGAGAGCTAAAAAATATTTAGGAATTGATACTAAAATCAACCATGATTTTAGCACCCGATGAACTCATTTGCTAAAATCAGGGTTGATTTTAGCAACTGAGTTGCTAAAATCATTTGAAAAACTTAGTCTTAGCCATCAAAAGAACAATCTATTTAAAAAAGTAAATTTAAAAAAGTCCAACTTTTATTTTTTTTTTTCTACTTCTGCCTTTTAGTCACTCTGTTTCAGATGTAAAAAAACAAATGTAAAAGAAATGAGATTCTATAATTTCGTTGGGAAGTCCAGAAATTTTCTTTCGCAATCCTTGTGCATGATCTAGTTTTATTATTATTATTATTATTATTATTATTATTTTAAGACATGTAAGAAGTGTTCGTTGTTACTTCTCAATACTTGCTACTTTGGTAGTGGGATGAATGGATGGGCCATTGCTTCAGCCCACTGATGTTAGGCCGAATGACCCCGTAACAGGGTCTGGGCTGTCCAGATGGACAAGCCCATGTAAAACCCGGTTCAGCCCACTACAGGTTTGCATGTTAGAACTGGGGTAAGGCGATTCGTGTTTCGTTTTTTCTAGATCTAGATAAAAGTAGATTTTGCTTTGATTTTGTTTCGTATATAAGCCTAAAGAATAAGAGCGTTGGGCCAATTTCAGCGAGTGCCCCCATTTTTGCGCATTTTTTTCCAATTAGGTCCTTCTAATTGCCAAATGTACGTTTAGATTGGAGGGGTGAATTTGTCTTCTTGTGGATGCCACCGTTTGTAATTTGTTGCAGCGAGGGGTGTTTGTTTTGTGCTGTGGGCCGGGTGCTAAAGGTTGTATTCTTCTGCGTATTGTGGTCAAAATTTAACCTAATTGTGGATACCGCGAAAAAGTTTTGATTTCAAAAAACGATTTTGATTTGTGCTAAACGTTTATTGCACAATTATTGAATCTCTCTCCCAGGCGCTCTATCTGTGCTAAACTTTTATTGCACAATATTTTCAGGAGATCACAGGTCCAAGATAATAGCCGCTAGACTTGTGTTGGCATAAGCTTTACCTCTCTCATCATCATTGTAGTTTTCTTCACATTTTGGAGGAGAAATAAGTCGAAAAAGCATGCAATTCTTAACATCAATTTTCCGAAGGCCCCTGTCGATTGAATAGAGGTTTCATCTATGTACAAAATGGTGTAGTTTATAAAAATCTAGAAACATTTTTTTTAAGTGTTTTTGAGTTGACTGTTTCAAGAAAATCTCCCCTATAATGTTATGAGTTTTCAAAAACGATTGTTTAACCTTTGTGGAGTTTCTCCAAAAATGGAACTAAAAAAAAAACTTGGAACGGTCGCTTATTTCTTTTTCTTTATATAGGTATATATCCCTGGTTTACAAAATCCTTACTGTTTTCCTTCTGCTGACAAATTCGTCATCCATAAAATTGCAAATATATTTGTCCGACAATTACAATTTGATGAACCGAACATGATTTAAGGCTTCGTTCTTCAACAGATTTTTGTTTCATAAAATCTCACATTTTATGACACTCCAATCTCAACACATAAAATGTAAAAGTGATTTTATGAGATTTTCATAAAGTCCTCCTAAAATCTATAGGAAAACCACTACATTTTATCAGCTAGGAAAACAACTTCATTTTATTACCCCTCCATAAAATGTTCATTTTATGAGATTTTCATAAAATGTACCTCAAATTTATTGGAGAACAAGGCCTAACTATGAAGTGTAGTGCTTCAAAAGTTTTTACCTTCTTATGGACCACTTTGAGTTGGGGATGACAATTGTGACCGAACCGATGGGTACCCGAACTGTAATCGGTTTTTTTATCTGAACCATAACCGAAATATTACCCGTGGGTATGGATATGGGATAACCAAACAGATTCGGTTTAGTTATGGTTTGACCTTGTAACCGAACCGGTACCCGAACCGAACCGAACTTATATATATATATAATTTGTACTCCACAAAGCACAAAGCCCTGTTCGTTTCCCAGTTTAGTTTTAATTTTAGTTTTGATGACATCATCATTTCCTTCATTTCTCTCTCTATCTCTCTCCACTCATTACACCTGATGACATCATCAAAACTAAACTAAACTATCTAACCAAACACAGCCAAAACTACCCCTTTATCTTCCTGCCACAAACTGAGTCACTCACGTGGGAGACATAATTACTCCTTGTTGACTGTGCACCTAAAAAGTGAAGTAAATTGAATACAATATATACTTTTTTTTTTTGGAGCTTCTATTCGCAGCCCGTTTTCTCTCAATACAGCCCATCCAAAATAAATACCAAAATCTTCCTTGTGAAAAGACCATTTAGCCCCTCAAATACCGAAACCTATCTTCTTCTTCCTTCACTTCTTCCACCGTCCTCCCCTGCCCTCCTCCTCCTGCCCTCCTCCTGCCCCTCAAATCCCTCCTCCTCCTCCAGCCATTAATCCCATTGTCCTCCCCTGCCCCTCATCTCTCATCTCTCTCAATGGAGAACTATGTTTAATCAATGGAGGGATCTTCCAAAGAGTATTGGAGCAATTTACAACTTCAAATCCACCAATGAATGCACAAATACATATTAAGAGTAACCCGGACATGAAGATTTTCGAGCAAAAAACGACCCAAGAGTAACCCAATGCTTTTTCGATTTTTCAGCCGTTGTTCATTCGAAACGGTACACACAGTCCCGAAAATCGCAATACATTTCGGTAGTTAATACCCGAAATTTACCTATAAAACTGGGAGTTTATATCCGAAATTGGTGATGGTAGTTAATATCCGCAATATTGGCCATAATTCAGTAGTTTGTATCCGAATTATGTGTTTAGTTTCGGGAGTAAATATCCGAAATGTGCCAAAACCAGACGAGGGTAATTTGGGAAATTTTATGGGTTATGTGAAGCAAAAATTAAGATTTGCCACATCAGCAGGGTTTTATTTAGCAAATGGGCTGTATGTAGTCCAAAATAGGTTGCGAATAGAAGCTCCCTTTTTTTTTTATCAGCACCTAAAAAATGGAGTATACGTCTTTCTCAATCTGAGTAGACTAGAAAGAGCACTTCCATTGTACCCAAAAAATTAAGAGAGAGAGAGAGTGAATGAGAGATGGCTTCAACCCACCGAGGAGGCGAGGACCTCACCCCGCCGCAGTCCGCTGCCCCTTCGACTGCTGCTACTGCTACCTCATTTTTTTTTTTATCGGTACTGCTACCTCATAAACCCAGATCTCCAAAGGGTTGCGACTGCCGACCTTACTGATCTTCTTCTCCGATAAACTTGACGGCGACTTGAAGTTTCTACATCCCGTGAGTGAAATCCTTTTAGTACCTTGTTCTTCTTTTCATTGAGCACTCATTGTTGGGCTTGAACCTGGGTTTGTTTGGTTGAATCTGGAAATGAATAGAGATTTTTCGGTTATCCATTCGGTTCGGGGAATACTCGAACTCCGTTCAGTTCGGTTGTGGTTTCATTTTCCTCTCCCCGTTCGGATTTCCGTTCGGTTATGGGTGCACATTTGGTTTCGGGTATAGGGTTTGGTTATGGCAATAACCGAACCAATCCGCCCCGTTGCCATCCCTACTTTGGGTTAGGACCCCAAACGTTTTGTACTTTTCTTAACTACATGTAGGTTAGAGCAGGGACCATATTTAACTATTTTAGCACCTTGTTTGGTTTGGGTCTCAAAACTCATCCTGCACGGTTCCCAATAAATTTTTTTTTTATCTTTCTCTACTCATTATCCTTAAAAGTATTTGTGTTTATGGGAATTCCTTAGTTTTAATTCCTACCTAAAATTGTCCAAGGATGCCAATTTGGACTTGAAGGTAGAATTCAATTACTATTCAAAACCAGTTCAAAACCAACGGGTTTCACCAACGTGCGAAGCACGACAGATCTCGCCTAGAGTATTTTAAGGGTTCTACTGATCAAATTTCGTAAACAACAAAAAAATATTAGCCTGTTTCACAGCGAGTCCCTTTAACTTTCGTAATTTATGTCTTAAAAAAATCGTAAACAATAAAGAGTTAGAACTTAGAACTCGACTGCGAGTCCCTTCAACTTTTTAAGAACTTATTGGAACAATTTTTTACAGGTATTATTATTTCGGGTCTAATTTCACTTGTATGTAAACACCAAAACTGAGAAAAATCCATATAGACGAAAAGAAAAGACCTTAAAAACTGAAGAACCAATCTCGACTAATTCACCAAGGGTGTTGATAACGTGTGTTTAATGGGCACACAATAAACACACAAACAAATAAAAAAACACACATTCTACTTTTCACATATATTTTTTTAACCTTAACGCGTGCACGTTTGCATTTTCCATTTATCAAATATCAGCCGGTTAGGCTGCAACGGGCCAACGACAGAATATGTGTGCCATTGGCAAATAAACAATCCAAGGGGTAATCTTGTCAAACTCCCCAACCAAGTCCGGCCTACGTCACGCAAGCCCCATACCCCGAATAGTGATAGAGCCGCACACACTCAACCACATTCAACCATACACACTCTCACATGTGGTGGGTCCCACCGAATGGGGCCCACCGGGTGGGACCCATCACATGTGAGAGGGTGTGTGGTTGAGTGTGTGTGACTCTAGCATTTTTGCCGTACCCCTCCCACTCGTGCTCTCTTCCAATTATACTCGCCACGTCACACCCGTGACACATTCTATCCGACGTGTCTCCTCTTACTTGTCCATGTCATCCACCAAACTCCAGCTCGGACGCTATTTATTATCCCCACCGGCCACCACCTACCGAATTAACTGATAGCCTATTTATTAATCTCTCTCTCGCTTTCTCACTTCTGTTTGTAGCCATGGCGTCTCAGAGGCGGCGAAGCTCTTTCCGCTTTCATCCTCCTCTCTCTCCTCGTGCTCGCATCTGCGGTAGTGTTCTTCGAAGAACGTTTCGACGGTAACTTTTTTTTCCTCACTTCGAGGACTGTCTGCTTGTTCTTCTTTTGCTTCTTAGTGTAGTAGATTAGGTTTTTCCGGTGGCTTTGTGTTGTGAATTGGCGGTGAATGTTATTCTGTTTGTGCCTGTTTGGTGTTCTGATCGCTGTTTCTGTGCGATCTAATTACTCTGAGCCAGTGTTGTCCACTTGTGCTAGATTTTACTTCTCGAGGTGTGGCTACTTTAGTGGATCTGTTTATGAGAAATTGATACGTGTCGAAATTCATTGACTGTTTGATATTTTGTGTTTCTTTGTTTGCAGTTCTTCGAATTTGTCTGTGCGCATTGTTGTTTAATCGTTGAAATACATGAGGTGTTTGTTTCTGTCGCCATGAAGTGGCATGACGTGGATTACTTGCATATAAACGAACAATTGAAATTAAAACAACTTAAATTTCGAGTTAATTTGTGATGACTAATGAGTTTTGCTGCCGATTCAGCTGTCATTTCTTGTCATCTATCTGATTAGCTGTAAAAGTAAGAAATCTGCAACTTTCTAGCAGTGACTGAGCCAGGATTGCTAGTATTATACACTATATTTAGATAATTTTGGCCCAATGCATCAATAAGCATGTGAATCGATCATACTTCTTCCTCGGTCTTCCTCGCCTCCTCGGTAGCTGAAACACTCATGTATGTACTTCTTGTCTAAGTCTATGAAACTAATTAACAAAATTGCATAGTAATATAATCCAAATTTATCCTAGTTTTAAGCTATAGATTAAAGATATTAACAAACAAAAAATTTAGAACAACTTCAATTTCAGTTTAATGTGTGATGACTAATGTGTTTTACTACCGATTTAGCTGCCATTTGTTTTCATTTATCTGAATAGCTGTACATGTAAGAAATGTGCGACTTTGTAGCATACGTTGAGATGATTGGATGGCGGTTTAAACACTACTCTATTTGCTCTATTGTCATTACACCAACACATTATCTAGGCCGTTGCCTGCATTGAATTCACCTCACTATGAGTGCCTTTACCTACATTGATAGTCTATGTGGTATCTAAAATATGCAATCCCTGGTGAATAGTAAGAAAAAAGTTATGCAAAATAACTATTTCTCGTAGCATTTGTTTCTTAAATTGGTAATTGAATTGCCTTCCTGTTAGTATGCTTGTATCTGACATCCTCTCTTATTCTTCTTTTTCTTCTTCTTTTTTCGTTCGTTCTTGTAAAAATGGAAGTTGGATTTGTAATGGTTAGTTGATTGTTGGAAAAGCTGTTGTTTTATAACGCTATAAACCATCTCCGGATTTGTGTATCTGACATTTTATTTGATTTGTTTTTTCTTCGGTTTGCTCTTAAGATGGTTGGGAGGATCGTTGGGTTAAATCTGACTGGAAGAAAGATGAGAAACTGGCTAGGGAGTGGAACAAGAAAACAATGGCAGCACCTCTCTTCCAAGAGAGTTGATGGTTGATGTTTTTTCCAGGATAGGATTGTCTTCCTTTACCGACCTGGTCAATACCAAATCATGGTTAGTGCTTGTTTATTTTTTTTAATTCTCAAGTGATAATGCTTGTTTATTTTTTTTTATAAGAGAATGTGTCTCTGCTGGCTTATGGTTATTCATTGATGCTGCTTTATGTTCCTTGAATCTCGTTGAAAAAGTGAAAAACAGAGATCCAGAGCTATCCCTCTCTCTTCCCCTGTTTCTTCGGCTGCTACTGCCAAACAAAAGGCAGCCCCATTTTGCTCCATTTTCTTTTCTTTACTTCATTAAAAAAACTCAAGATTGGCTTAGGTAATGCCAACAGTTTTGAACTTTGTTCTCTTTTCTTATCCAACTGCTTGTTGGATATTTTCTCTTTTGATCGGTGTGATCTCTAGGTTCATGGTATGCCATGTGTTTCTAGGGATCTCTCCGTTTTTTTCCGCTTGATATACTCGTTGTGTTTATTAAGTATTTGTGCGTGAAACGATTATGGAAACATGAGAAATAACAAGGGACCTGGTTTTGTGAAAAATCACAAGGGAGGTCAGCTTAACGGAATTTTTCAAATTGAGTGTTGCTTAATTGAATTTTTGCTCTTTTTCATTATTTTGACAGTTGCAAAGAATTCAAACAATCAGCAGAGTATGAATATATCCTTGAGCAAGTATCTTTAACGGAATTTCCGGTGATCCATCAATGGCTTAGATCTGAGAAAATTAGTGGGTTCTTGAATCAATTCTTGGAGAGAGAAAACCCGGATTACTTTACGTACCTTTGGTATATGAATTTTGCATCGGTTATTAATCTTTTCTCACAACCATTGAAATAGGTTGATTACTTTAGTACATTGAGATTGAAATTAGAATTTGAGGAAAGCGTCAGAGAAAGGACACGTTAAAGCTTCTTATTTCCTCGGTATTATATTAATCGGTAGGGAAGGACAATCAAGTGTACAAGGGTTGAAGCTTCTAAATGCCGTGACAACTAGCATTTCACAATCAACTCGCTTTGCAATATTCCAAAGAGTGTCGGAAAATAATCAATTCCGTAATTCGCTCAATGTGGATTAGAAACCACCTCGTTGATTGGCAAAGAAGTTGTTCCTATGAAAACACCAGCACGATAAAGGAGTCATGGGAAGGTCGACGCGAAGTGAAGGATGATGCTAGTTGTGAAGCTTGCAAATTGGCGAAAGAAGTGAGCTTATTTTGGGAGATGTTACGTAGAGGCCATTGATAGTAGAATTCAAAATGAAGCAACAATTAAATATGATACTTAGATCCGATCTCATAGAACATTTGTGGAGTTTACATCTGCTCGTCCATTGATGGTGTTTACATCTGCTCGTCCGGGACACTAGTGCATCGGATCTAAGTATCATATTTAATTGTCACTTCGTTTTGAATTCTACTATCAATGGCCTCCACGTAACATCTCCCAAAATAAGCTCACTTCTTTCGCCAATTTGCAAGCTTCACAACTAGCATCATCCTTCACTTCGCGTCGACCTTCCCATGACTCCTTTATCCTGCTGGTGTTTTCATGGGAACAACTTCTTTGCCAATCAACGAGGTGGTTTCTGATCCACATTGAGCGAATTACGGAATTGATTATTTCCCGACACTCTTGGAATATTGCAAAGCGAGGTGATTGTGAAATGCTAGTTGTCACGACATTTAGAAGCTTCAACCCTTGTACACTTGATTGTCCTTCCCTACCCGATTAATATAATACCGAGGAAATAAGAAGCTTTAACGTGTCCTTTCTCTGACGCTTTCCTCAAATTCTGATTTCAATCTCAATGTACTAAAGTAATCAACCTATTTCAATGGTTGTGAGAAAAGATTAATAACCGATGCAAAATTCATATACCAAAGGTACGTAAAGTAATCCGGGTTTTCTCTCTCCAAGAATTGATTCAAGAACCCACTACTTTTCTCATATCTAAGCCATTGTTGGATCACCGAAAATTCCGTTAAAGATACTTGCTCAAGGATATATTCACCCTCTACTGATCGTTTGAATTCTTTGCAACTGTCAAAATAATGAAAAAGAGCAAAAATTCGATTAAGCAATACTCATTTGAAAACTTCCGTTAAGCTGACCTCCCTCATGTATTTTCACAAAACCATATCCATTGTTATATTTCTCATGTTTTCATAATCGTTTCACCCACAACTACTTAGTAAACACAACGAGTATATCAAGCGGAAAAAAACAACGAAGAGATCCCTAGAAAGACATGACACACCATGAATCTAGAGATCACACCTATCAAAAGAGAAAATATCCAACAAGCAGTTGGATAAGAAAAGAGAGAACAAAGTTCAAAACTGTTGGCATTATTTAAGCCAATCTTGAGTTTTTTAATGGAGTAAAGAAAAGAAAATGGAGCAAAATGGGGCTGCTTTTTGTTTGGCAGTAGCAGCCGAAGAAATAGGGGAAGAGAGAGGGATAGCTCTGTACTCTATTTTTCACTTTTTCAACGAGATTCAAGGAACATAAAGCAACATCAATGAATAACCATAAGCCAGCAGAGACACATTCTCTTATAAAAAAAAATAAACAAGCATTATCACTTGAGAATTAAAAAAAATAAACAAGCACTAACCATGATTTGGTATTGACCAGGTCGGTAAAGAAAGACGATCCTATCCTGGAAAAAACATCAACCATCAACTCAGTTGATGCTGCCATTGTTTTCTTGTTCTTTCTCTGTGATTCATCATTGTCCACCAACTTACAAAACTACTCAGCAAAGCTAGAAATTCCCAGTCTCTATGTATATTCTACTCCAACGAAATTATTCTCAATGAAGGTTTTTCTTGCCGGGACTATCCAACAAGCATGCAGTCTTCGGTTAATAAAGATTCTACAGGTGAGCTATTGTGGGACAAGAATTCTGGGTTATTGAAATTGTAATTGGTTGTTTGAAAAGAAGTTTAGGTACCAAAGCTGTGTTAAAGTACAGTACATGAGCGTTATGCGCAGGAAACTGAATGTGTTTGTTGGAAACATGAATAAAAGTGCCTATATACTTATTAAAAATCGTTGAAAGTGGAATCATTTGCTATATTTGGTTAGAATTAGTTTTCTATTGTTGAAAATTAGTAAAGGAAAGAGTATAGAGCAAGTGATTGAAGTGTGGGCAATTGTTCGTTGTTTTCTTTGTAAGAGCATTTCTCTGAGGAGTTGCTTACAATTATAGGCGACATTCATGGTTGCGAGTCCCCTTAAGAAATAGAAGATTTGCAGTAAAATTTGTGAGTACAGAAAAATGGAACGGGAAAAAAACTAAAATCCTATTGCTATGTAAAGTTTAAACAGTTTGTAGAGACCTAAGACTAAGGACTCACTCCAACAAGCTAAAAGGTCAAATTAGGAACTAAAGGTAAAGAAACTAGTAGTAGAATTTGATAAGTCCTGTCCACACATATATGCATTGGGAACTAAATGCATGTCGCTTGGAGGATTCCTCCTTAGTTAATGCATTCATATGCGTAGTTCAATATTACAGCCACAAAATCAAAGATATGTGACTATAGATATGACTCATAGCTATTGCTACCTTTAAAAGTGCGTTAGAACATTTTGGTTGGAGTTCGAGTGAAGATGTGGAGAGGAGAGGCTATAGTGAATTTCAAATTACACTATTGAAATGGATGTCGAATGCGAGGTGATGCAATTTGCAATTTGCTGATTTCAAAAATATCGCTGCCGGATTTCTATTTTTAGTTTTCCATGGGTAGAATGAAATTCAAATTCTAGATAATGTTAGTATGGAACAAATATTTGGTAAATCCATCGTCATGCTATGTATTTTCTCTTTTGAAATCCATGCTTATGCATTGGTTTTTCTGTTGAAAACGTTGGGTGCTTGGATGTTCTTAGTTGAGGATTGATATCCAAAAACCTAAAACCATAAGAAGCTTAAGTCCATATTTTTTTTCGTCCTACCACTTTCGTTCTGATTTTTCGAATTAAGCCCTTTTCGTTGTGGCCTGTAGGTGTAAAGCTGTGTGGCAAAATTGATTTTTCAAAGTGGGTTTCTCTTGCTTTGGTATACGTGGGGTGGGCGGGTCGTCCTTATTCAAGCCGTGAAGGCATTCAGTTGTGCAAATCTCTCCCTTTTTTCCTCTTCTGCGGTGTTACTTTTGTTTCCTTGGTCGCATCATATGAGAGAGAGGGTATCGCCTGTTAATGAATGCCGATGGGATGTTTCTGCTACGTATTCTTTTGAGATCGAGTAGCACAGTTAATGTGCAAGCAGAAAATTATTTGGGCTGATCCTTGTGTTCTACCTATATTTGTCATATTTTAATCATTAACTACGGTCTTATTACAGCTGATCAAATTAGGATCAGGTTGCTTTGGTTATTTGAATACCTTTTGTTATTTGCATGTTCTGATCTGTATCCTCCATTTGAAACCGTGCAGCATTGCCCCTTATTATGACTAACCATTTTCCCCTTGTTCCTTGAGAGTATCTGCCTGTTTTTTTTAGCGTGCTTATTTGTACAATTCATTCATTGCGGTAGCACTGTGTTATTAAGGCTCTCTCTCTTACATTTTTATTGAGTTCAAAGTTCAAACAAATAGAGTTAGGAACATAAAAAATTAATGATAGGTGTTGACATTTGTGTACTGCAGTTCAATGGTGATACAGATTCCTTCAATTCGATGGGGTTTTGAAGCGCATATGGTTCAGCCTTGGCAGATTACTCCTGCTTCAACCCAAACTTTGTTCCACAATAGCTCATGCTCACTTAGATTCGTCCAAAAGTTATTTGCTGATCAGCCAACCAGTAAGTTCTACGCAAGATTTAAAATCCTGGGCGATTTTTTTTCTCTATATTTCATCTTTTTCTGTTTCGGTAACAAATACTTATTTGCATATTATTACTGGTAGAATTTTGCAAATGACAAAACTTCTTGGGTTAAACTATCTTGCTCCTGCAAGAATAGAACGAGGCATGACCATTGATCAACCATCAGTTGACTTTTAAGCAAACTGTAGAATCTTATGCACTGCTTTGAGTTTATGTGCAATCGTTGTGTATTCCAATGACAGTCACCTACGTGTATGTTGCTCATTATGTTATGTGTGGCAAAGGGAACTAATTTACCTATCTTAGTACTGGAAAAAGAGAAACCTTAACTCTAAAAAAGTTGTCTAGGCAAACAAATGGGTGATTCATATAGTGCTACAAGAGGCTGGTAAGAGTTAAAACAAAAATACCAAATAAAGTGGGCCTGTTTGGCTTTGGTACCATGTAGTTAGGCCTACTCAGAGATTGACTTATGAGAGACAAGGGCATATCTTCTCTGTATCCGTAGAGATTTGTTTATATTAAGAGAGGAGTCTTCTTAGCTACTTCGTTTGGTTGGCTTTGGTTAGGTAAGTACCAACATTGACAGTGTTCTTCATTGAATCCATCTCTAGCTCAGTGCAAGTGTTGCTGCCAAAAAAAAATAAAAAAAATCATCAAGGACATTAGGAAAACATCCCAGTCAGGATAGATTTTGGCTTGGCGTGAACACCAAACTTGGTCATTTTACATCTCCACATTGAATCATGGAAGATCAGACAAATAGAGCATTAATTATGGGAATTTGATCTGATGAGAGTGAGTTCCCAACTTTGCTACCCTTCATTGCCAATTTGTCATTCAAGTTAGTAGAATCTTTACTTTTTTCAATCAAAATCCCGGATCATAGCTTAGGATCTACCTCTAAGGAATTGATTTGAAGCCCTACATAATCTCACCCTTTATCTAAATAACATACACCAAAATCAAGCAAACATTACATGACTATCACCATCTCCGAACAAATTGAAGAATAGAAGATCAACAGAACACTCACTTTTAAGTTTGAGGTAGTTTTGGAGAGTTCATTAAGTCAACAGTCTGCTGACAAGTTTTCCTAGACTGCACATGAAAAGACAAGCCGATTAATGCAAAATCTGGAACCAAAATCTAGCATCGAAGAATCACCCAACCAAATGAATGAAGTAGATCTTAACACCCAAAAAAATGAATAACCTACAAGATCCAACCTAAAAATTTTAAACCGGAAAAAAGACAAACCATTAGCTAATGTCTATCAAAGATCAACAGTTTCAGCAAAGGCAAAATACAATATACACATTACTCTTTATTACTTTGTTCTACGATAGAGAACAAGCGAAGGGGAAAAAAAAACTGGTGAACAACAGCATGTAAAGAAGAAGGATTCATATATAGGTTTACTCTAAATCTAAACTGTGAAATCAAGTAAAAAAAGGCAAATGTGCAAATAACCAACTTCTTAAGGTGCAAACCCCAAAATTTAGCTAATTAATGAACAACTCTGATACATATACTTGCAGTTTTTTGTTTTTCAGTTCCTATTGTAAATGGAATAGCTATTGCTGTCTCTTCTTCGGCACTTACTAAGACCTGCGCTTTTCCTATTTTACCTAGATTTGGATTGTACACATATATGTTAGTTGCTGCGTACCCTTTCAAAGAATGCAACCAATCTTACTTTAAAAGTGCAACCAAGGCTTTAGCGTTTGTAGTTGTATCATTGTGCAAACCCGTGGTAGGCATGACCCAGGCTTTCCTGAATTCACTACTTCGCGAACACTGGAGTCGACAAGAATGCTTGACATTTCATGGTATGCAGGATTTCTGCATGCAACTTTTCTTGTGTGAGTGAAGTTCTTGCTTATTCTGAACAAAGACACCCCATCGTGCCACAGCGATTGTATGCTCCTGCTGCCGTTACATAGGTTCTGCACTCTTTGTTTTTTTCTCTTTTTATGTAATGTCCTTCAACTATGCAGATCTTGAGAATGCATGGGTTGCCAGCATTTAAAAAAAAAAAAAAAAATTAAACATTGCAAGAATATTTATTATAACTGTCATTAATGCTCCGTTCATGCTGTAAAGTCTCATATATACTGTTAATGGATGCTGATTGAGCTGAAAGGAGAGGGTGCTTAGTGTCTGATATTTGCTGATAGCTGCTGATAATGGATACTGATAGAAGTCTATACTGATTGCTTGTTGGATGCTATTACTACTGATGGTGATTCTCTATAAGAATGCTCAAGGAATGACTTCTTTGTGAAAGCTTGAAGCTGATTGAGCTACAAATGGTTCTGAATATTCTTTTCTGATGGGTGGGTCTAATTGGCTTTGTCTTGGTCTCGTATCTTGATAAGCTATTGTATTTCTTTCTCATTTTCCTTTAGGCTTTGCATTTAGTTTCTCACTAGATGTATTGCCTTGCCATATCCTTGCTCTTGTGCTTGGGTATGCTTCCTCTATCTCGATGTACTGTTTGTCAAGTTTCAATAATTTTTTTGCCGTTTAAGAAAAAAAAACTAATGCTCCGTTCAGTGCACTCGCATATTTTGTGCGGGTACAGGTTTGCATCTTTAGAAGGAAGTTAGTTGCGTGTTTGCGTTCTTTTAACTTGATTTTACAGTTTACATCTGCATTGTAATAAAATGTTTATAGGCTTCTATACTAAAAAAAAGAGTCGGTGTCTAGCTAGGACAGCAATTTACAGCCAGACTTTTTTTCGCACCCTCATGTACTATTTTCAATATTAGGTACCAAATTAAACAACTATAAACATAGGCAACGAGCCATATTATTATCTCCAATGTCCAAAAGATATGTATCTCTCAACCTCAGCGCTGATATTCAAAATTTAAACAACCCAAAATTCAAAGTTTTCCAAGAATTCGGAATTTGAGGTTTCTTTTTCATTTTGTTTTCCATAATCCATTATATCAGATTTGAAGAACCAATAATCCAAAATTTGAAAGACTATCAAATCCTTCGTTTAATTACGATCTTTGTTAGACACTCGTGCATGTATCACTTTTTCAAGAATGCTATCACTGGTATTTTCATGCCGCAATTGAAATTAAAATTATTATGTTTAATGGGTTCATATTAACGGGTTGACATATACGCGCATAGCACGGTGTTGCCCACCTAGTAAAAAACAACGCAGCTATTGATACCGATGCACATGCACCAACAATGTACTGACTGGCCTTAGAAACTCACTTGTGGATCCCCACACAAACGATCCGAACCATTCGATTTTGGATGAAACGGGAGGATTTTGGATCAACCACTTACGCACGTTCGATGGAGCTGATTTATCCCAAAGCCCCTTAAAAAATCATTCTAAGATGAGTGAAACGGTTCAAATCGTTCATATGAGACCCACAAGTGGGTCCCCGAGGCAGTTTGATACATGGTTGGTGCACGGGCATCGGTTTGTCTTGATTTATCGTTAAAAAAATACCATCAACCATTTAAAAAAAGAATAAGAAGATAGTTTTCAGGTTTCCAAATAATGAAAATTGAGAAGGTATTAATGGATCCGAGAATCTTGTAGTGCAGAGCTGTACTACATCCCTATAGGTGCGGCACTTGATCAATACTGAGAATTGAGAAGGTATTAATGGATCCGAGAATCCTGTAGTGCGGAACTGTACTACATCCCTATAGTGCAGCACTTGATCAACGGTTTAGATTTCATCTCGGTAATGAACGGATCGGATCATGCAAGTGTCGAGATGAAATCTAGACTTTTGATTCTGCGATCAACAGCTCGAATGCCACATTACAATATCCCCAATTCTGGTATTAATACACACCAACCAAAAATTGATTGGTCTATAGAATAATGATACATACACAAACTTTGTGCCACAACCAATCACAACCCCACTCACATGGGGTCTGGGACCCATGTGGGACTCACACCCCATGTGAGTGGGGTTGTGGTTGGTTGTGGCACAAAGTTTGTGTCACAATCATTTTTGAGGTAAAAAGGGAGGACATTATTAGCACATTGATTACTTTATACTCTAATTTTTTAGGCTCTTCCTTCAAATCATAATCAATTCCCAGTTGGCTTATTATATGAAATTAACGAAGTTAGAAGTCAAATAACATGAATGAAAATGAAGATACAGTACAAGATTCTTTTTACTTGACTTTTAATATTTGTTTTGTTAACCTACAACTTGAAGCATACGGAGAACACAAAATGTAAATTCCTTCAACAAAGCACATTATAACTTTGGGCAGAGCTCCTGTCAAGTTTTTAGCGTCTAGTCCGGTCTAACTTTGGGCCTCTAGGGCCCACAAACATCATTTAATTGTTCATTTTGTAAACTTCGTCGAATACGTTATTCACCTAAAAAATATGTCAAAAATACGTCATTTAATTGTTCATTTTGTATACTTCGTCGAATACGTCATTCACCAGCGTTTATAATGGAATTATCGACTTTATTTAAAAAATACGTCATTTACCTAAAAAAATATTTTGATCAAATATCGATAAATACATAAACGAAACAAATTTGTACAAAAAAAAAATGGGCATTTTTTTTTGTATCATATTATTGATTGTCATCTCATTTTCCTCATACAAATATCTTTCATTCATATGAGGCCTTGTTTGCAAAAATACTAGATTTTATCAACCCTCTTCCTCATTTGATAAAATCAAGTGTTGATTTTATCAAATCTTGATTTTATCCCAATTTTATTCTTTAGGAAACAAAGGCCTGAATCGAACAAGCTAAATTTATATGTGAATGACATATTAGCCAAGAACTACAAAATGAATTATTCTGATCATTATTCTGGACCCCGCGAAGGGTTCCCATTTCCCGGAGGCTCAAAACTAGATTGAATTGGACACCACAAAACTTGACAGCACGTCTGTGCGGTGTAATTCAGTAACCAAAAATACTCTTTCTTTGGAATCCGGGAATGCTATGCACCGGGTGTTTTGCACTGTGTGGTGCACCCCTTGGCCGTCCGATCGTATTTTGGACAGCCCGAATGTATTTTTTACTAGTAAAAATTAATTAAAATTGCCGAACACATCCGAGCCATCCAAAACATGATCGGACAGCCAAAGGGAGCACAACATGCCCACCCCCCTGTGTTCCCTTTCTTTGATTGTACTGTGAGGCACAATCCCAGCATCCATAAATAAAAGGATAAATTTTCACTCACCTCCCATGAGGTTTCTGACAAATACATTGATCTTCCATCTAGTTTCTGAAAATGCACTACCCTCCCCTGGTTTTAAACTATTCCCCATATTACTTCTCCCCCCCCCCCCCCCCCCCCCCACTACTTTATGGCTAACATCGTTAAGTTTGGAAGTAAAATTACTTTAGTACCCTTTAGTATATATGCTCCACCCTAAACAAAACAATTTGCTTAAAAAATGGAGTTAAAAAAAGTTTTTAAAAAAACAAAACAGTTTTATTTAAAAAGCAGTTAAAAAAATATCGAAGACATTTCTTTAGAAAAACTACTTGTGAAACCGGTTTTTTTTAAATAGCTTTTTGAAATAAGAAACTTTTGAAAACATTTTCTTGGATAAAAAACTAGTTTTTGGAAAACAATTATTTTGAAAAAAATAAAGTTTTGAAACCTTTTTTTTTTAATTAGAAAAATAAATTTTGAAAAAATAAAGTTATGAAAATAGTTTTTGAATACATTTTTTAAAAAAAAAAAAGTTTTAAAAAACTATTTTTCATAATCACTTAATTTTTTTTTTTTTACAATAATCCATTTATAGTTGGAAGAGTGAGAGAGAGGGTAATATGGGCATTTAAAATTGAACATATAATGACATCAGCGTTTTCTGTTACTTTAACTAACGGAACTCACAAGTGGTTTATACCTCATGCGGTAGAGCTCTTGAATGCCCACACTGCATGGCGGGATCGAGTCCCTTTCCCCCCTCCCCCATGTGATAGATTATGAAAGATGAATGGCAAAAAAAAAAAAAAGTAACGGGAGGGGATAATCTGGGAATTACTAGTTTGAAAAGTAAAGTAGGGCAGTGCATTTTTTGAAACCATAGGAAGGTCATTGTATTCGTCAGAAACCTCACAGGAGGTTAGTGAAATTTAATAAAAGGGTCTATGTATAGTGTAGTTGTAGCCGGTGCAAATGGATATCAAGATACTCTATATTTTAAAGGGAGTGGTTCCGTTAACACAACGAATAACACAACATTTGATACAAAAAATTTTTTGTGAACCTCACGCGAATGATTGGAATCGTTCAATTTATTTAAAATATGTTTCTAAGATTACCTATAAAAAAATCAACTCATTTGAATACCAGTAAGGGCTTGATCAGTTCATTTAGTTGATTTCTGTCAGATTTTATAGAATAAAATTGAATGAACCGATCAAGCCTTTACCGATATCTAAATCAATTGATTTTTTAAAGGTAATCTTACAAACATGTTTTAAACAACTTGAATGGCTCAAATTATAAGCATGGGGCTCCGATTATTGTTGTGTCAAATGTTGTGTTATTCGTTGTATCCATAGAACTGCCCCGTATTTTAAATATCCAATAATATGAATAAAAATAAAGCGGTTGAGTACAACTACAGAGGATAGGTCTCTCTTTAGGATTGGGATTCTTGTGGTGCTCAAAATGCACTACACAGTGTAAAATCCAATCTTGATCGTTTAAAAATATTTTTAATGATCCAAATTTGTAATGTACTAACGGTGTTCTAATATGTATAAAGACTATAGAAAGTGTGACCATGTAATTTTTCTTTATCGGAATTTAGCATCGGACAAATCATGGGATATCCTTACGAAGTTAATAATATGTTTGAAGTTTTAAAAAAAAAAAAAAAAACTGTTTAGTTGATTGGTTTAGCCGGTAGGATAATTTCTAAACATCTAAAAAGACAAATTCATAACGGTTTTTCTTATATTTATTTTGGACTTTTAACAATATAAAATACAATAAATAAATTGGGTAAAGGAGAAACGAGGGATATTTATATCGTAGGTTTTCAAAAGCTATTGTTGATTTTTTTTTCCTTTGAATTTTGAAATTTTAAAATTATGCGATGATCCGAGAAATCTCCTCTTTCGACATTCTGACATTTTAATATTTTTTGTTCTTTGACTTTTGACAATTTATACACGGAAAATCACCATGTATAAATACGATAGCAGAGATTTTTCTGATTAAGGCCTGCACAAATATGGCATTCGATTTATTTTTGTAACAAGTCAAAAGGAGCTATAGCCAAAAGTTTTAAAACATACCCCTGTAATTCCCAATAAAACATCGTAATCAATAACATACTCAAAAAGTAGTGATTTTTTTTGGTTCTTTTTGCATTTGAATTATCAATTTACCTTATGTGTAAGTTTTTACATAAGGATGGATAATATTAAATATTAAAAAAGAAAAAGAAAAAACAGAAAATGCGAGAATCAATAAACCATTGAAAATAACTATTTGAGTTTTCAAAAGAACCTTTTTCACTGGAAATCCCTTATTTTATCATCTTCGTGTTTTACCAAATGTCTACTTTGTCATACTCTAATCCACTATATAGATATTTAATACTCTTATTCTTTCAAATTATTCATTACGAAAGTTGGGTAATGTTTTTTTTTTTTTGGACAGAGATAAAATTTTCATTAATCTTCCAATCAAAATACAGCCACCTACAAAAAATAGAAAAAAAAAAAGAACAGGAATTTAAAGCAGAAAATTTAAAAAAAAAGGGAAAAGGAAAAGGAAGAAACAATAAATTGTTTTTAAACTATACAATAAATTGTTTTGTGCATACTTTTTGAATTTTTTGCACCAAATTTAGAAACTCACATAGTTTTTTAGATTGGTGAAATCTTTACAAATATTATAAACAGATTTTGAACCCAAAATTTTCTCGAACTTTAGTAGGCCCCATTCAGATGTCAACAAAGGATGAGAAAGTTAACTGGCTTAATTTTTTTTTATTCAGTTTTTTTCATCTGTTAGTTTCTAGTCAATTTTTATTATTAGCTTTTTTTTTTTTTGTCTTCATTCTTAAAATTTTGAGTTTTGATCATAATTTTTTACTTTTCCGATTTCCCTCATCGAGGAGGTGAACGAATAATCCAGTGAAATTTAACACTAAACTAACAAATGAAATTAAAAGAAAAAAGAAAAAAGAATCAAGACAAAAACATAAGCCAACTGGCTTATTCAAGCCAAACGGTATCAGCCAACAGTGTTATGGATACACCACATATGGGTACCCCATATGCACACCACCTCATCGGACCATGCATACGCCTTTTTCGACGTTCCAGATTTAAAGTGTTCTATTACCGGTCAAAAAGCTATTTGACCGGAAATAGAGCACTTCAAATCTGGAATGTCAAAAAATGTATTTGGATGGTCCAAATGAGGTAGTGTGTTGGTGGTGTACCCAAATCATTTCCGTCAGCATGTGATACAATGGAAGCTTAAAAAATATACCAGAAGATAGATAAGACAAGATAAAACCTGTATTAACCAATGATGATTAATTAGTTTGTACGAAACAGGGAAAAAAATGGAGATTTGTAATATTAAGCAAAATTTAGACGATCATTCCCATGGAAGCTATAGGGTGCGGCCGTGCGACAATAGCGGAGAAGGGCTCGGGCTTTAGGGGCCCTACAATGACGGCCAGAACCAATACGTGGCATAAAACGCATGGCCCATTCACGTCTGACCTGGCAAAAGTTAGCTCTCACACACACACGATTACCCTCGTCCAAGTTCTTTCCTCACCAGTGGACCCCAATCTCCACGTCATCAACTGCAACCCTGCCCCACACCATCCCAAAATCAAATTGAATTCAAATTTTCATATCCGAAAAAAAATTCGTGCCCTCCAAAAAAACCCACCTAAAAGAGCTAAACTCCCATCTCACGCCTCATCTTCCGCCACGTGTATCCCAACCCAGATCCAAGCCGTCCGTGACAGCTGTCTCGGTCATATAACCGGGCAGCTTTTAACAACATCTGTGCCGTCCGATCACATCCGATGATCCCATCAACGGTTGAGATCCTGCCCGAGGCGTCACCGGTCAGATCTGGTTTCCCTTTAAGAAGACCAGCGTGCCCATCGTTTATTTCACCACAAAATTAACCTGAGGAGGGTGTACTCTAAGTTTCTCCCCCTCCCTCTTTGTTTTCTCCGGCCGACGGCAGCGGCGGCGGTTGGTTTTTCCGGCGAGTTTTAGGCTAAGCCATGAGCTGCTCCAGCCATTTCCTCCCCCTCCCTGGAGATTAGCTGCCGGTTAAAATCGATCCATTTTAGAAACCCTAATTTTTTTTTTTTTTGTACATGGCATCTGCTGTTTTGCCGAGTAGAAATGAATCCTATTGGGGTGAAGGCAAGGTTTATATGAGGAAATACGCCAGCGATAAACCTCATTTCCAGAATTTCATCCAAACAAACCCTAACCCTAACCCTAACCCTAGCAGAACCCGCAGCCCAAGCCATGCCCTAACGAGGCAGATCCACGAAAACAATACAGCTTATCATTGGAACCACAATGAGCCGCCGTCAAGGCCGTCTCCAGCGCAGGCCACGGCGGCGGAGAATGGCTTTCCCCACAGAGAATACCTCACATTCAACCTCTCGGCGTATTCGAGAGCCGAGTTGAGAATGCTCGAGGGACGCTTGAGGTCTGAGCTCGAGCAGGTTCGTAGCCTTAGGGCTCAGATTGAGAACAGATCCGGTTATATCGGTTCTCGATTCTCCGGCGCCTCCACGGCGGTTCCTCCTCCTCCTCCTCCTTCTCGGCCGCCTCCTCTTCAGGTGGATTTCCCATTGGAATCCAACGGCGCTCTGAAGGCGAAAGGGAAAAAACGTGGGATTCCGTTTGGTTCCGGTAGGAATCCTAAACGGCACAACGCCGACGTTTCTGATTCTTCGCAATTGGGTAAGCTATTGGCAAGTACAATGAAGAGGTGCAATCAGATCCTGGTAAAATTGATGAAACACAAGGCCGGTTGGGTGTTCAACGTTCCTGTTGACGCTGTTTCTTTAGGGCTTCATGATTACCATTTAATCATCAAGAATCCGATGGATCTCGGTACAGTGAAGGCAAGGCTGGATAAGAAGGAATACAAATCACCGGTCGATTTTGCCTCCGACGTCAGATTAACGTTCGACAACGCCAGGAAGTATAATCCTAAGGGTTCAGACGTGCATAAAATGGCCGAGACTTTGACTTCTTTGTTTGAGAAGCTGTTTGGGACGGCTTACACCAAGTTCGAGGCCCAACACCGGCTTTTGGTGGGGCCTACCACGATGAATTCGAAGGGATCTGAGGCAATGCGGGTTCAAGAGGGTTGGACGAATACGACATCGGTTCCGGTGGTTGGGACGCCGAAGAAATTGCCAAAGCCGAAAGCTAGGGATCCGAACAAGCGGCTGATGAGTTTTGAGGAGAAGGAGAAATTAGGGTTAGCGTTACAGGAGCTACCGGCAGAGAAGACGGGTGCAATGCTGGATATTATAAGACGGAGGAACTCTCATATGACGCCTGAGGGGGACGAGATTGAGCTTGATATCGAGGCTCTTGATGTTGAGACTTTGTGGGAGTTAGATAGGTTCGTGGGTAATCACCAGAAGACCGAAAACAAGATGAAACGACAAGGGGTTGCTAACGTTAAGGTAATGGAGGTATTTTGTTTAATGTTCTTGGGCTCTTATTACTTGATAATGTTTCGATAACTCAGGTTTCTAGTTTACGCGCACCTTGAATAATAAATAGTGGCACCAAAAGTGGCAATGGTGATGATTGTTTTTGCCAATGTTGATGATTTGTTTTGCTAATAATGATGTCTGGATTGAAATGCAGTTGGAACATTTGGTTGAGCAGACGGAGGAGGCGGTGGCGATTCAGAAGAGCAAGAAGGGGTGCGATGCAGGGGAGGAGGATGTCGATATCGGGGAAGACATTCCGGTTGATATTTTTCCTCCGGTGGAGATTGAAAAAGACGATGACCGCAGCAGCTCGAGTTCCAGCAGTGATTCCTCTTCTTCTAGTGGTATAACAACCCACCTTGGCTCTCTTTGAAAGTTTTTGGGGTTAATGCGGTATTTTGATGAAAAGGTGGATGAGAATTCATTATCTCGAATTGGGTTTGTGTTTTGTAGGTTCGGATTCGGGGAGTTCTTCCGGGAGCGAGTCAGAGGAAGATAGTGTACAGTCGCCTTTTGTTGAATCAAAAGGAACTGAGGCTGTGACCTAACAAAAAACCCAGATGGTGAAATCAGCCAAATCAATGGCTTTTTTGGAGTTTTTAACATGAGTAGATGTGGTACATTTGAGTATGTGGGGTTTGGTTTTGGGCTCTCTTTGTGTGTGTGTTCTTTTGTTCTTTGGATGGGTGCAGATTGGGACTAAATTAGGTGACTGATTTGTAGTGCTAATGAAGGAAATGAGTTTAGGATCGACCTTACCTTGGTTGGTTTTGCAGTTGTAGCTTTTTATATAAATGTAAAGAAAAGAAGCTGAATCAGAAGGGGCTAAGTGTTAGGGTTTAGGAGACTAATGAGGGACATAGAAGAAGTATTGTAAGGTAGGACGACTAGTGTAGTTGGGGGGGCCCCTGATGAAGATGAAAATGAAGGGGCTTGTTTCTTGTCTTGTATGAAGAAGGAAGTAGTGATACAGAAAGAATCGCCACATGGTTTTTGTTTGAAGTGGTTCAGAAGCAAAGCAATTCCGGAATATATGTACAGCTTAATGAATGGAATTCTGAGACTGTTTTGCTCATGACTAGTATTGGATGATGACCGCAAGTGGTCCATTTCTCATTGCCTGTGTCTGGTCTTTCAACTCTAGTGTGTTTTCTTTTCAAACTCTAGTGTGTTTTCTTTTCTTGCGGTTGTGCTCCTGTCCAGCCGGCAATCCTCGGGTCCCGTTCAAATGCCCTCATCCCGGGTTCACAAGTAATGATTTAATTCGTTATCTCGTATGCCTTGTAAATGAGAAGTTAGTACCAAAAATTTGTTTTGTTGGATATGGATAGTTTCATGAACAAAATCGATCTTATACAAGAAAGAAACTGAGCGGTGAGATGAAAATGGGTCACAGAAGGCCTCAGGTCTGATAAAACACAGGACAGTTATAAAGTTACAGCCCCATCTGGCAAAATAGGTCTTTTGGCACTTGAGAGATGACTGCAGTTTTTGCCTATGGGTAGCATGATGGTTTTTTTTGAACTGGGGTAGCATGATGGTTGGCAATGCTTTTTTATCTCCTGTTCTTTTCTAAAAGGTCATTTCAGTATTTTAGTGGGTTTTAGACTTTAGTCCCTTGAAAGCTTTACGGCCTTGTTGTGTTTCAAGACCTGGTTTTTTTTAATTATTATCTAATTATTACGCTTGTTGTGCAACGCCAATGCTCTGGATGCTGAATGAAAGAAGCATGGTAATGCGCACATAAATCAAAATGATTCTTGGGTCTGCCCTCTCTGATGCCTTTTGGCTTTGATTTGAGGGCATGATTCCGCAGCAAACGCGACGGTATAGGGGGATCACTGTTTCAGTGGTATTCTGTGAGCAGCCACTTTGTGCATTTATTGCCAAAGGTTAGGTCTGTCTCCAATCCATCTGTTTCAGTGGTATTCTGGGAGCAGCCACTTTGTGCATTTATTGTCAAAGGTTAGGTCTGTCTCCTATCCTTCCCCCGCCCATACCCCCAATTATTGGGGACTAAATGGGTTATGTTATTGTTGTTATTGTTGTTGTTGTATCTAATTATTACGCTTATTTTTAAATATTATTCTTATTTTTCTTTCTATCTCTTTCTAATCATTAACTCATATTTTTAATTATTATCTCTATTTCTCTCTCCAATCATTACCAAAAACCAAAACTCAAAATCTAAACCAAACACAATCTACATAAATCAGCCTTGGTGTGGTGCTCACTGCTCCATTGCTAATTTTCTACAGTTAAGTATTCCCACAAGTCAAGTCAGAAGCTAACTCCAAAAAAGAGAACCCCAAGGGGTAAGCATGATAAGTCTTGGCCAGTGACGTACGGTGTGTTTGAATTGAGTGATTAGGTGAGAAATGGAAAGAAAGGATTAAAGTTTTTCTTTAAATCACTCGGTTTGAATAATTTGGTGAGAAAGAGTGAGAAAAGTACGAAAATTGGCTGTGTTTGGTTCACATTTCCAAAAATTTTTCCAAAAAGATTCCTTCCACCTCTCTCATCTCTCTAATCATTAATCACTTTTCTCTCTCTACTCATATCCTTTCATCCAATCATTATTTTCATTTTTCTCTCTATCTCTCTCTAATCATTACACATCTCTCTAATTATTACTTTTTCCAAAAACTCATCCAAACACTATCTCAAAAAATTTCTCAAAAAATTTCTTTTCAAAACTCTAAACCAAACACAATTGGCCCCTTCCCTTTGTCACACTTCCTCATAAAAAATGGTGAGATTTGGTGAGAAATAGCTCTCATTTCTTATCTCATCAGTTCTCTCAATCCGAAGTGCCGGGTGTTGGGGGGTTTGTCACTTCTAAGGTTTCAAGTTTGATTCTTCTTATTAGCAACACTTGGAGCCACCTCACTTCACATGTAAGTGTGGAAAGGGTTGTGGAAGAGGCTGTAAGAATTAGTTAAGGAACGTGAAAGCAAGCCCGCGACACTATATACTGCCAAAAAAATAAACTGTGAAAAAGGCAACTTGAATGGAGAGACGATGATTATAAACGAAATGAGTACCATAATGAATGGCTTATCTTTTGAAGGAGGTTCATTCCTGTTTCACAGGAGGTCTTTGGTGTGGCTTGTTATTGATTCTAATCCTCCAATTATTGCAATGTCAACAACCAAAACTACTATTAGCGAAACAAAAATGATATGGGTACACCTAACTTGCACTCCACATACACACCAAGGTGATGTCGCAGATAAGGAGAAGCCCAATGTATGGCCACCTGAAATGATCGGCTTCACCTTAGTGCGCATGTGGGGTGCAAGTTACGTGTACCCATAGCATTATTGATTGGCGAAATTAGGGGAGCTTGTTGAATGAAAATTTATGGTTTAAATCAGAAGATTTGCTTGGTTGAGATTTTCTTTGATGGCAAATCTGTTTGGCTGGTAACAAACCTATTTATTTTTAAAAAACATAAGCAACAAAAATGTTTAGTGGACGCTTTGTTCGGTAACGTATTCAATTTCAAAATAAATAGGTTTGTTATTCTTGTTCGGTAACGTATTCAATTTCAAAATAAATAGGTTTGTTATTCTTGTTCGGTAACGTATTCAATTTCAAAATAAATAGGTTTGTTATTCTTGTTTGAAAAACATAAACGACAAAAATGTTTAGTAGACGCTTTGTTTGGTAACGTATTCAATTTCAAAATAAATAGGTTTGTTATTCTTGTTTAAAAAACACAAACGACAAAAATGTTTAGTGGATGCTTTGTTCGGTAACGTATTTCAAAATAAATAGGTTTGTTATTCTTGTTTAAAAAACACAAACGACAAAAATGTTTAGTGGACGCTTTGTTCTGTAACGTATTCAATTTCAAAATAAATAGGTTTGTTATTCCTGTTTAAAAAACACAAACGACAATAATGTTTAGTGGACGCTTTGTTCGGTAACGTATTCAATTTCAAAAATAAATAGGTTTGTTTCTTGTTTAAAAAACATAAACGACAATAATGTTTAAAGTCTAGTTATGCGTACATACACACACATGTATGTACGCGCACGAATGCATCATGACCGTCCATTTCAGGAATCGACGGTCCGGATTTTAAAAAACTCTAACATGTAAGAGTTAATTCTTGCATGGAAGAGTTTTTTTTTTTTTTTAAATCTATACCATCGAAAACACGCACAGACGGTCAAGATGCACCACACATGCACAGACGGTCAAGATGCACCGTCCGTGCATATTGTGTACGCGTGGTGTGCGTACACATCGAATTTTTGTAATGTTTAGTAGACGCTTTGTTTGGTAACGTATTCAATTTAAAAATAAATAGGTTTGTTATTCTTGTTTTAAAAACATAACAACAATAATGTATAGTAGATGTGGGTATTTTGAGAATTGTTTTGCAATGAAGTACGGTAGAGCCGTAGAGGGGTTCCCTCATCCTGAAGAGAATGGATCAAAGGCAGCGGGAGTCGCCAGAATTGTTAACCGGAGGTTGTATAGTTGCCGGAGGGAAGTCGGAGGGCAAGAGGTGGTGTGGTGGTTGGTGACTGTAAGTGGTGGCTGGAAAGGGAGTCGTCGCTGGATGCTTTGGCTGCGGTTGGGGTTGGGTGGCAGGAGGTGAAGTGGGAACTGAAAACTAGTTTCAAAATAATCAAGACCACCTTCATAATGTTTTCACAAATTTTTAAAAATTTCACCATTTTCCAAAAACGTTTTAAGGAACCAGATATGGGTTTTAATCAATGAAATAATAATCAGATTTCGTTCTGAAAATTCCCATTACCCCAAAAGAGTAGGGGGGAAAAAGAAGTGTAACCAAAGAACCAAACAAAAGCCAGTATTCAGGCCCCTTACGGAAAACTTTGCCCAATATATGGAAAAAAAAAAAAAATTCAACGCAACATTTATTTATAACGCCCTCTCACATGATGTGGATTCCATGTATGTGTAGGTCTCACTCCATGCGTGAAAGACGTTACAAATAACCGTTGCATTGAAAGTTTTCTCATATATATGGTCATTTCAACATAACCTTCTCAAGATCTGTTGATTTTTTTTTTTTTTGGTACATTCGGAAAATGGAAACAGAACAAAACAAACAGAAAAAAGACAACAAGAAGAACTTGCTGTTGATGTATCTATACCATAACTTCCCATCAACTGCCCTAAATTTGAACGTGGACAAACAACTTTTCCCCTCCATATGAATTTGAAACACTTCTGTAAACAATCAATCAAAAGAGAAGAGTTCATGGAACTTGCTGCCACCCCCATGAAATATGCAGGCAATGGAGTTGTTTTCCAGATAACTTGGTCAAGTCAGAGCATCTTCAATACATCTCTATATCTCTATTTTAGACACTGGATGGTCCATATGGTGGGAAGATTTTGTAATTCATCCCGTATTTTCATCGTCTTTTTTAGAGATTTGATCTCCAAATTTACTTTTTGAGTCTCCAAATACAGAGACACACCTCCATTTTGGTTTCCAAATCTCTAAAAATGACGATGGGTCCCTCTAAAAAATACACAAAGTTGAGGAAAAAAGGATAAATATGATAAATAACAAGATCTCCCCTCGATATGTCACATCCGATCTCTAAAATCGAGATATAGAGATGCATTGGAAATGTAGGGACGTAAATATGCAGTTGTGTTACCAAGAACCAAAGGCCATTGGGAAAACAATTCCATCAACAAAAAACGCAGCCAAAAAAGAAACATTGAAGCCTAATGCATTCGAGTAATAATATGCATACAACATTTTTATGAAGTATTTTCATACAGAATGATGCAACCAATTCCAATGGAAATAATACCAAAACCAATGCCAATCAGGGCTTACAGCCGTAACCATTACAACCTTCAAATTATGTCCAAAAAAAAAGTAATGAAAAGCAGCACAAGCGATCATCATCTACGGAAGCTATACGTTAAAATTGACTTCTTGTCGAGCAACAGAAAGATCAATTGCCAATAAAACAGCTGAAGACAGATAGTCACCACGTTTTTTAAGCTTAACACACACTCATATAACCAGCAAATTCCAGTTTAACATAACAAGAGCAATATCTGATTTGCATGGATTAGAAGCATCCACATAACAATTACTACAGAAGACAAAAGACCAAATGTTGAAAAGAGAGATGAAGAAAAGCATGAGAGGAACTAACAAAATGGACATTCAATTAAGACAGCCACATACAAATCAGGAACTACCACTAGCTGTTGAAGCCCTTTTCTATGGAGACCCCACGGAGACGCTACTTGTAACGACCCGCCACCACCTTGCACAATATTGTCCGCTTTGACTTTGCCCAAGCTTCAAAGATTTCCTAGTAGGGTCACCCATTCCAGGATTGCTCCTAGGGTGAGCATGCTTAAATGCGAAGTTCCAATGAGTTTGACCCCCACATGGCTTTAAAAGGCCTTGTGCAAGTTAGGACAATCTATTCTCTTATATTATAGAACTTCGTTGCATCCACGTGGGTCATGGGCTGTCACACTACTAACCTCTCTGTCTGTTATGCCATGGGCTGTCTCGGCAATGCAGTGGTTGACATAGTGAAGCCGCCTGTGAATTTCACAGGCAGGCTTGAAATCTCTAAACTTACATATACTATGATAAATGAGAAGAAAATGGATGACATCCTGAAGCAGGATGTGGACTTGTTGCATACACTAACCAGGTTCATGCCGAAAGGGTGCATCAAGGTGGTCATGGATCCCAGTGATACTAGAAAATCGACCTTATTAGATGGCTTGGCTGGACAGATCGCGAGAAGGAATCTCTAGGGGAGGGTATCATTGGATGTGAAAGACATGAACCCTAGCTCAATCAAAAGGACTTCAGCATACATAATGCAGGACAATCTTCCGTTCTCAATGCTTGCGGATTATGAGACATTGATGTTTGCTGCTGATTTCCAGCAGGGGCCAATATCAAGATTTCATAAATTCAGTGGGTTGAAAAGTTGATCGTGCAGCTTGGCTTATTGGTGATTGTGATGAAACCCATTTTACATTTATCTAGCAAAAGGTTTCATGATTCGGGTATTATATGTCATCCATATTCCGACTTCACCAGCTCCATTACCTCATAGTCGAACGATGTGGATACAATATTGAGGGGCACACAGTTTGAAGTACAATCATCCAGTTCGAGGTCCACTAGAACAGGTGAACATGGATTTTTGGACAGAGGATATCGCACAGTTCTCTCCCATTTCCATGCAGTTGAAACCCAAGGTTCACGTTATTGGAGATTCGCACCACATTGTGCAGTTACGAGTGGATGAGTACGATGAAATAGGATTCTGGTCTCCATAATCCATAGGCCACTATATCGTTTGTGACACCAATCACCCTTGGTCTTTCCTGGTTTTCTTCTCTTGTTTGCAGTGGTCAAGGAACACCTACATAGGTGAGGAAGGGACTCAAGGAGTCTCGGGCAGTGATAGTTGGTGTCTTGATCGGCGAGGAAGTCATCCATACCGTTGCTACTCTTCCACAATGAGCCCACAAGATCAATCGCTCCGGGAGCACTGTGATGCTCACGATCCACCAACCCTCATCCAGAATGCAACTGCTTCTCAACCACCTCATCATTGTGGCTCATGGCCAGCTAATGTACCATGGATCGTCAAAAGAAATGGCAATGAATCTAGGGCAGATGGGAAGAAAGGTCACAAAGGGAAAAGCTAGAATGAGTTCTTCATTCATGTGATACAAGGGTATGACCAGTTTGAGCTCGCGGTTGGGGCACTAGATGAGTTTGCTCTTACAGGTATGAACCACCGCCTTTAGCTGATGATGAGGTGTCAGTTATGACAATTCTTCTGTCACCAACCCCATCTTGACATATCGGCAATCACCGTGCAGAAGGGCTTGGTGACTATGGAAGCACCAGAAAGTGCCTTCATGTAGACACCGTGGCATGGGATGAAAATTATGATCGCAGTGTGAGAAGGCCTCGGAACACGTGATGATCACAGAGTGCTGCAAGCCAAAGTGGGCTTGGACAGCCACTGCAAGTGTTTACACTTTACACCTTCTCGGCTGAGGAGTGATATCAAACCGAGATCTCAAACCGGATCGTAGCCAGTATATATGAAGTTTTCGAGTGTGTTCTAGGCAGAGGCTAAGCCAACAACTCTATTTACGAGAAAAAATAGTTTGAATGAAAGATGGGACTCGGGCCCTTGTCAAACCTGATCCATCTCATGACTGACAAAAAAAGCAAAAACAAAATAATTTAAACACAAGATGGGAAAACCAAACGGTACTGCACTGCACAATAATCATTGTACCTACAGCATTCTAGATTTAACCGAAGTCCCCTACAGAAACACACAAGTTTAAGGCAAAAAAAAAGAACTTGAAACTGGCAATTCAACCATATCCAAGGTGACTAAAGCTAAGCATGAAAATTCGCTGGATATACTTTGAAGCATAGGGAAAAAAGAAAAAAAAAACCCACTAAAATGCTCAGTATGCTCCATTAGCAATAGTAAACTAGTTTTAAGATATAAGGAACCCCACAAGGCACCAATTCCAGTATATTGCCCAAAAGAAAACTCAACACCCTTAATAAAAATGGAGTATTTTGAATGGAGAGATACCGTATAAAAGGGATATTTGAATGAATTACGAATTTAAAGAGCCGAAATACAGCTGAACCAAAAAAGGGGGGATCACATTGTAGCTGTACAATAAAAGGAGTGTATTGTGGGGATCACGTTAAGCCCGTACAAGAAAAGAGGGTTCATAAGAAACTAAATGTTGTACTTAACTTCAAAGGGGAAAAACTGAAAAACTGAAATACTGCATTATAACTCCACACGGTGTACATGGAACTCAAGGAGAGAAAAATGAAAAACTGTATACCAAGTTGTAAAAAAGCTTTGCAAGCATAAGAAGGCGCAACTGCCCCTCTTGGTGTTTAAGTGACTTTGCTACTGATCGTAGGATCCAATCACTGACTTCTCGTGCTCCCTCTTCTTTGAACTCTGTTTTCTGGCTTGTGTCATGCAAAACCAGGCTCCTACTCGAACGAGATGGTCAAAGAGACTCCAACACTTAAGCAGCAACCACACTGTCAACGAAGACAGTTCCCAGACCCCTGGCAACCTTTGCTCTAAGCCAATGGCTCTTACCATGGTGGGATTCATGATGGCCACAATGTTTTGTGAAGCCCAAAATTAACCTCCAAGGAATTACAATCACTTAAGTTTCTTTATCTTCATGGTTTGCCTGTTCTAATTTTCTTCAAATGACGCCGCTCTGGGTGGGTTACGGAGCAGTGATTGCATTCACAGCTGTCTTCTTGATTTGTGGGTACTTCTGGAACTCATGACATTCCAATTTAGTGGAAGTGGATGAACAAGATTTCAACTATGAAGTATCTACATGGAGGGCTTTTGATGAATCTGTATCAAACAGCAGAGAGTTTTGGAATCTATCCTATTGGAATGGATGTCAGGGGGGCTTGACATCTTATCCCAGCAGCATATTGATAATACAGATGAGTCTAAGAAGTGGAAAAGGGTTCCCATAAAGCTGGGTTGGGCTGTTCTATATAGGATTTTCTTGTGCTTAATCAGTAAAAGACAAAAGCTCTTATACAACTGTAAGCATAAGAAATTTGAAAGGCACTATGGAAACCACAAAAGGAAACGATAAAAAAAGGTCAGCCAAAATTACAAAATTTGAAAACAGAGACTGGTAACTCAGCAGTACGAGTAACACGTCCTGAATAAAGAGTTCCAAGAAAAAAGGGCCACTGCTACATCATGCATATTGCAAAGGATTGACACGTCAACCCCAATCCAAAATGTAAGAGAAGGGTACTTTCCATTATTGGTGTGATGCAAGTTCTTTTTCCCAAACACCAACATTCCATTAACATTTTATCACGTGACAAGCTTAGAGCCTTAAGACACAACTACAGATAATTACATACTGTATTGAGAAGACCAAAACATACAATAGCCCTTCCATTATATGATACCTGAAAAGCAGCTACAAAAATACTTGATACATAATACACTCCATGAAAAACTAATCTTTTGGCAGCTGATAGTGCATGATATATGTTCAAAATCAAAGAATTAAATATGCAACAGCATAGCAGGTATTTGACTTCAAAAAGGATTCAAAGCCTAAAACTCCGTCCAAATTCCAGATAAGAGTTGCTTACAGGCAAGCTACTTTCTTTCAAACATGCCGTGGTCTAGTGAACATCAAGTGTTAAATATGGAAGGGTTGGCTGCAGCAGTACCCACTTGAACTTCAAGCATTTCTAGACGGCGCTCTAGGGTATCAAGCTTCTCATTCAATGATGCTAATTTGCTCTTCGTTGTAGCCTCTGAAAAGGATGTATAATAAAGTTAGCAGAAGTTGTAAATGGTAATATTTCAATTCCAACCAAGCTGTACCCAATTCCTGAAACTATCATAAGTGAAGTTGACTGCAACCATGGATCCACATGTTGAATCAAAGCAATGCCCAGGACTCTATAGCAGCATACCATTATCAGATCAAAACCTCAAAGCCAGGCAAATTCTAACAAGATATATCCCCATTTTGCCAATTAGATATAAACATTTTTACAGAAAGAAAGTTGTAAATGCTAGGCAAAGAACACCTTAAATACAAATTATCTAAAGTGCAACCATCTTCAGGATGGGTACTGCCTGATTGAGTACACAATACCAAAAGATGTTCACAACCGGGTAGCAAGAAATTTAACCTAGGACGATCAGATCACCAGTAGCATAGCTAGAAATTTCTAAAAATATTATCCACAAGTGATCAACTTCAAGTTTGACAAAGGTTATGGAAATCAGATTTCCTGTGCTGACAATGGCACATTGCAATACCATATACTTCCACTAATATTGACCAACAAAAGACACAACTTAAGAATGTTGAGAAACTTGACTCCATTATCACCTAAGCTTTTTTTTCTAACCCCCCCACCCCACCCCCCCCCCCCCCCCCCCCCCCCCCCCCCCCAAAAAAAAAAAAAAAAAAAAAATTGAATTGAAGGGTAGATCCAAAGACACCTTCAAGTCCCCAACGAATACGTACCCAGAGAGAAAATGAACAGATTTATGAAGGACATTTCAGCCGAAAAATAGAGACCTGTGAATGGAATTGTCAAAATCTTATCATTCACAATACATATTCCACAATCCGACATGTTTAGAGGTAAAATCGATACGTATCTTCAAACGTAACTTATGTTTTAAGACATCCACTGATTTGCATACCTATCTCTAAACGTATCTTTTGCTTTAAAAAATATACTCTTTTTTGATAGGCTAGCAAATATAATTTTGCAATACCGATATGGATGCAACACTCAATGATACATTACACCATACTTTTCGTTACCAGACCATGGTATTGCTATAAACTTGAAATTTTGTTTAAGGTACATGCCATTTAATCAACTACAAGCGCATAAATCCTTTTTTTCTTTCTTTCAAACTATCATTAAAATTCCACGAACAACTTACTCCGTAAACGAATTGCGTTGAAAAAACGAGATCTGAGAGTGAGAAGGACCAAAATTAATTGAGTTAAATTTTGGGTAATTACCGAATTGGACGAGGAAGTCAAAGAGGCGACGGACGTTGAGGGAGATGTTAGAAATGAACTCCCGATTCTCCCAATCTGCTTGCACTGCTATCCCTACGTTCACTGCGTTCGTTATTCCTCCCGCTCGAGCCATTTTTTCCTCTACTACCACTCTACCTACCGCCCTTGAATCTAGAGAGAGAGAGAGAGAGAGAGAGAGAGAGAGAGACTCAGCTAAAGGGAGAGATTGAGAGAGTGGTTTTCTTGAGTTTAAGTCCAGAAGACGGACATTGAACTAAAGGAATCATATTTATTTTTTGAAGTTACAATGAACAACATGATGACTCATGTGATGTAGTAAAATAAAACTTATTTACCGTTTAGTTTTCGCATTAACATTTGCCTTAAAAATTGAAGGCTCTATCGATGTCCATTGGGGAATAGAATGGATGCTGAGCCGAAAATAATTGTATATGATCGATCATGAACGACTCAGATCTGTTCGGCAGCGAAATGTTCAAATTTGTTTGAACAAAATATGATTTGAGCCGTTCGTGACTAACTACGAGCGGCCGTGATCGGCCAGCATCAATAGTATCCCCAAAGGAACAACACTCACCCCATGTCCGTAATTACACGAGAAGATCTCAATTGTCATCCTACATTGTTGATGGACTAGGGATTGTCCGTTCCTAAAAGGAACGAAGCAACACGTTTTGACCACAACACATTTGAATGTAATAACTTCTCAAAATTAAATGAGTCATCTTGTTTTACCTGACAAATACAATCAAATTACACCAAAATCCGTACACATTTTCTATACCAAAACTTCGAAATGACATGCCAAAAGGAAGTTGAAATATAGTCAACATGCTGGCAAGTCGTGCCTTTTTTTTTTCCTACCAAATTATACACCAAACCAATTGAGCACAATGATAAGTTAAGAAAAAATAGCACCAAGAAAGGAGGAACAAGATGATGTACTCACTTTGAAAATTGTTTTTTTCTCTCTCATAGTATCACTCATCTACAAATCATGGAAGAGCTGTTGTTCCTGTCAACACATTTCATAGAAGAATCAATATTATTTAAACTTGGTCTATGGATGATATAACTTCCAGACCATTTCCACTATGATCAATCAATCTAGCTCATACCATAACCAATACCGAAATGAGACTAAAGTGTCAAACTACACATGGTTCATAAAATATTATAGAAACATGAAAGACATAGGCCATAAAAGCTATGCAAAAATAAGATAGGAAAAATGTATTAATAACCTTTTAGAAAGGTCGGTGGATTAGCAACATTAACAAAGGAATACAAACTTCTCATAAGATGTAACCATTTGGAGAGGATTAGAGCACACCTGGCCAATTGATCATCTTGTTAAGTAATCTTTTCTAGAGATGCTGATCTTGCAACAACAAAAAAGAAAAGAGAAAGAGAGATTATGAATGAAATTTAGAGAAGGGACTTCTTTTTATATACGAATGTGAAAATTATAAGCTTTGAATTCTAATTATGGTATACAGATACTTTTAAAATGTTTTAGGGTATAATATAGGCAACTGAATGAAGAAGAATGAAGAGCAATATGAAAAACTGTAATTACGGTAAACTATAAGCAAATGTAATTATGAAATGTTTTAAATTATGGATTCAGGCAACTATTTTTTTTAGGTTTGCTATAGGAACTAACACTTGTATCAACAATTACACAAACTCTCTCACATGAGATATGAGAGACCCTATCTTTTCTTTAAAAAATTGCGTAATTATAAACATGATTCATGAAAGATGGACAATTACGGATTATACCTACTATATTTGGTTTAATTTTTTCTACTATGATTGTTAATTACTACAGTATGAAAACCAGAAATGTTCATGTGTGTGTGTGTGTGTGAGAGAGAGAGAGAGAGAGAGAGAGAGAGAGAGAGTAGCGAGTTTGAAACTGAAAAATGATCCGTTCCCAATTTTTCAGATTTCATCTCGGCCCTTAGACTAACTGTGTCAATCTCATATAAGAAGAGTAATTCTTAGTATAGGGGTTTGAATTTTGAACTTGAACAATAAAGCCCTTGGATCAATTGGAACTCAACTTTAAAATTCAATCTCAACCCTCCTTCATGCCACAAAGGACAATTGTGAGAGAGAAATTTCTCAAAACCGCTGTGTAATATCGTATAGATGTTTTAGTAGGGCTAATAATATGATTTTTATTTTATTCCTGAAAGGAGTTAGTTTGGTGGTGAATGCCTGAAATTTATAAGTTTGGTCTCATATTAAATTTTCATTTCCGAAACACTCTGCATTGCCAAAAAGTGACAACAATTTGTCGTAAAATATGTTTTGCATATGTACGATTGTTTTATGCGTAGCCTTATGCGAATTCTAATTAATCCGTACGACAAATTGTTGGCATCTAGGGAGAGCCGCTTTCTACCACTTCTCCAGGCAGTTCCACCACCTCCTCCTAGATTTCGACTCTTGGATCTGATCAACTTTGGCGACGAATTTTGGGCTCCCCTACAGCACCGCTGGAAGAGTTTTGCAGTAAGTACAATTGCGACCGGGAAAGAGTTTTAGCTTGATGCATATGAAGGTTTATTTACCCACCTCCACGAGCGGAATGGCAGATTTATTTATTTATTTATTTATTTATTTTTGCGGCTTCTCTTTGTATTTTGTTTTTCGTTTCTTTTAGCTTTACTCCAACATTTGCTCAGGTTTCCACAGAAAAATTAAATAGGAACTTTATTTTATTTTTTTAGATATCGTGAGAAGAAATTAAAATGAATATGTATGTATCTGTGAAGAAATTAAAATGAATATGTATGTATTTGTGAAGAAATTAATCAATTGTTCATTTTCTTTTTGTCACTGTCAATATTCTACTAGTGAACTGCCATTCTTCACGCTTGAATCGCTTTCAAGATGTTTCATTTCGGGTGAAACTTACAAAGGCACAAGATAACAGAAGAAGAAGATCTAACCAACTACTAAACTACTCACATTAAGTACCGGTATTTGAGCGTGTCACATAGTTTATTTGGCCCACTGGATACCACATTATTAGGTGGGTGAATAAAATTATTCCAATTCAAGTTGTCATGCAATGTTCAATGCCTACATAACACAATCGTCATTGTAATTACACAGTATATGAAATCTAAGGAAGACGACAACAAATCCTTTCATTCCACGTAAGTATAAGATCATTGAATTGAACATTTCCTCTATTCGCATGCATAGCTTCATAATGTTGGCGTTCTTTCGTGATATTTTTATTAAATGCACACGGATTTGTGTTTGTAATCTCCTTTTCAGTAGTGAAGTTCGTGCTCTTCCTTAGAAAAAAAGAAAAAAAAAAAATTTGCTCCTGTTGGTGGCATCTCCTGGGAACCTGATCTTCGAAGGCAAGCCCTCATTATTAAGCAATGAGTGAGAAACAAGTGGGAAAGATGCTTTGAGTAAAGGTATCTCCTGCATTGCTTTATTTTTTAATGCTTGTAATATTTCTTAAAAGGTATAAGCCGCTACACATGAAGGATTGATTCAACCTCATAGCATCGTTATACTATTTGTAGGCTCATTCTTCGTTCAGCTTTTATGGACTAGTCTAACAACTTTGCGCTACTGGCCGCTTTTGAATCCTAACGACAAAAGAAAGCCCGTGGTGAGTAAACGAAGGTGTGTCTGATTACGTTCCTCGGAGTCATTTTGAAATTTCCATTAGTATCTTCGTGTTTCATACTCTTGGGATTCCGCAAACAGAAGCAATACAAAGTCTGTTTTCATGTCGAACCAGTTTTTAAATCCACAACACAATTAAATGGGACTTTGATGATCAAGATCCACATAAAGCAACCTGGAACACTGACAACGACATAAATGCTTAATAGGATTCAATCTTACCGCACTACAAGGAAAATAAAGCCCAATGGTTAGTCCAGTGGTTGGCGGGTTTGCTCGTCACACAATTGATTAGAGTTCGATTTTTTAGGTCAAACCGCAAAAAAGTAATTTCTTGTGAATCCTCTAGTCCCAGCGTGGACTTGTGAGGTGGGATTAGTTGAGATGAGCGTAAACCAGCCGAGACACTCGTGATTGTCAAACCAAAAAAAGAAAGAAGAAAAAGAAAATTGGAAGAGATCTCAACTCAACCTTGAAAATCTTGGATACAAAATAAGAAACGCAAACCTGGGGTGCCTGCACCATCCCAGAAATGCCACTTTTACTAATTCAAACAAACACAGCACAAAATCCAGAGTGAAGAGATGCAATGTTGCTGAAACTCCTGTGGACTTTATATTATGCAAAATGCTTTTAAAATTACAGTAAGAAAAGCATCCAAGCACGGCAAATTATGAATTGGAAAACGAAAAACCAAATACTAAAACAATTTCATTTTTGGTGCGTTCACTAGCTTTATTTTGTGCACCAATTGCCGAAACAACCGCAATAATGGATGTAAGGCTTTTCATCTTCCTTTCAGAGCCTTTCACAACTTCCTTGACGTTCATCATTCGCAGCTCAAGCAGAAGTTGAGACCGGCAAAAGCCCACTGTGCCTGAGCAATGCCTCTGGAGACGGTTCACGCCCTCGGAATTCCACAAAAACCTGTACAAAGCGCGCAAGAGTATTTATAGTTGAGCGAAAATGGTTTTTCAGAAAAGTGCTTTTACAAAACACATCTACTCGTCATTTTCAAATTGTATTTATAGTTGAGCGAAAATGGTTTTTGTCTTTACTTACTTTTGGCAAGCAGCATTTATCCTATTGAGGAATGAGGATATAGAAGACAAAAATTTGAAGAAATTGCATCTAACCTCCAATGGTGCTTTTCCACCTCCAAGAGCCAGAATAGTTTCCCGGAATCTGTGTCCAGTTTCTTTGACAGCCTATATAAAGTATGAGAACTTGCACTTTACAAATCGTTCGTGAAAGAGCAATGCTTTTTAAAACACAACTCCAGAACCATTCGATACACATGGGCCCACATGCATTGAACAGTTGCGAGCACAGTTGTGTGTGGAGTTGTGTTGTAAAGGGGTGCGCGTAGACTTTCTGTTTGTGAAATTTACTTTCATCCCACAGAAATTCAGAAATCAAGAAACAAGTGCAATGGATTCTACAGAAGAATCTTATGGAGCTTATGGTTACAGTAATCAGTCATGTCAGAAGTTATTTTCCAGATGTCTTTTTTATTACTAGATGAGTTTCTAGCAAAGAAAAAACTGTTGGGAAGCTAGTCTCAGTAAAACCCTCCGCTTTAACAGCTATAATTTTTTTTAAACAGTCATACGTTGAATATAAATGAACAGGTTGTTTGCACTAACATGATAAATAAAGGCAATTTTGAACAGGCACCCATACCTTCTCATCATTTAATCCAGCATCCTCAAATGCTGAGAAAGCATCGGCAGACAGCACCTCCGCCCACTGCAGAATGTGCATATTTGGCATAAACATATGAAGAAGATAAATGCCTCAACTCAATTCTTTTATTGACCAAACAAAGGTCATCAGGTACAACAATTTCGAACTCAATAAGCAAGGAGAAAAGGAAAAGAGAGAGAAAAAACCTCAGCAAACAACAAATCAGTGAAAGGTAAAAAACGAAACCAATCGAAAATAGTAAAGAACAAAAAGAGACAAAGAAGTACCTTGTAACTGTAGTACCCAGCAGCATATCCACCTGAAAATAAAAGACATCAACACCAGAGAGGAACAAAAGTTTAGAAAATATCAAATGAATATGGAAACAATATAAGCAGGTTGCAGCTAAAATAAGATGTATGGTTAACAGAATAAAGTGAGATTCCTAGGAAGAGCAAACCTGCAAATATATGACTAAAACTGCAAAGAAATCTGTCCTCTGGCAATGGAGGGATCAATTGCGTTCGTTTACTAACTCTCTGATCAACATCAAAGATTGATTCTGATCCACAAGGAACATACTTGCTATGCAACTCCAAATCAACACATGCAAATCTCAACTACAAAACCCAACAAAGTTATATCAATCCCTTCTTCTCAAGTTCCACAACAAAAACAACAATAACAGTACGGTCAATACCCAATTTAATGCCCAATCAATAAGGGTATTGGCAAGGGAGGACAAGAGATGGCAATCTATGCACAAAGTGGCTGCTCTCAGACGTTATACGACTAGAATAAAGTTGTAAATTCTAGATGACAAGAAATAACAATTCCGGCCACGTATCCAAGGACAGTTGAATTTTTTAAGCTTCTTCCACACAAAGTCATGAATCTGGGAAAAGAAAATTTTATGAGGCACTATGAGAGAACCCAGGGTAAATTGCTGGATCCATCAATGGATGCATTATTCTGTTGTTTACTGAATAATTATGAGCCCACCTCAGCAATAAAATGATAACAGAAACATTATTGACAATTAAGGATTGATGTTAGAACCTAAGCCATAGCTAAATAAGAAGATATCTCAAACTCCACACCATAGTTGTTAAGAGTGAGAGGCATACTGAAGCGCAAAGGTCTCCTGGGAAAGTTACCATGCAAAAAATCCAAAAAATCATCTACCAAATAGTCAACAATTCTTCCATAGAGAAGAACTAAAACATCAAATTCAATGAAAGATAACTGATCAGCACACAATAATGAATATAGTTGTGGCTTAAAGTCCTCCAGTTCCTTTTATTTACATTTACATGTATCTATGTGTTGCTTATGTGATATTGCACGCAAGGGTTGTTTTCCGTTGATTTCAGGTAATTTGATGTTTAAAGGGCATATCCGAGAGCCTGTCTAGCTCCCGGAGAAGCCGAGGTCCCCAGGAATCATGGGGGACCCTTGCCGTGCCTTAAGGAGTGGTTTTGGAGGAGAATTGAAGTGTTAAAGGAAGAGTGAAGAGTCAAAATGGAGCGGAAAACATGCAAACTGCTGCAAGCAGCTGTACCTGTACAGGAAACACTTGTACGGATACAAGTGGAAAAACTACCAAAGTGCTGCAAGCTCCTGTACCAGTACACGAATACAAACCACAAACAACTGCAAGCAGTTGTACCTGTACAGCAAGATCTTGTACGTGTACACCCATGTGAGAACACCATTTTTTACTCCTTTAATAGTAGGGGTGGGACACGACCTGTTTAGTTTTTTGTTTTATCATGTCGTGTCATATTTGTGTTTCATGTCAGAAATAGCCGAACCTGACCCGTTAACTCCTTGTCGGATTCGTGTCGTGTTATCATGTCTTTCCATAAATTCTCGTGTCATGCCGTGTTTGTCGTGTTATCTCGTGTTCGTGTCAGAATTCTCTCAACCCTAACCCGACCTATTTAACTTTTCGTGTTCTCATTTCGTGTAATGTTCGTATTTCATGTCAAAAATAGCTGACCCTAACATGCTAATTTCATGTCGGTTCTCACGTCGGGTCGGAAATTCCCACCCCTACTTTAATAGGGTGGTTGGCTTGATATTTTTGCCTTCCCCTATAAAAAGGGAAGTCTGCAGATTTTCTAGGGGTTGGATAATCAACATTGTAAAGCTCTCTCCTACTCTCTACTCTCCCATAGGCTAGTTTTAGCCTAAGTTCTTGCAATTTCAATTCCAGAACTCGTGCAAGTCTTTCAATTTCTCTTGTATTCTCTTTATTAAAGTTGTAAGGATCGTAGTCTAACATAAGTTTGTAGTTCTAAACCTGTCCTTTGATTCCGTTTAAGATTCCTTGTCTGGTACAAATTCAAGTTTAAACCATTTTAATTAAAGTTTTGTGTTTTTTCTAGATGAATTTATGCAATTCCTCGTGTTTCAAGTAGTTTTCTCTCTCCTTAGCATATATGGAAGGGTAGTCGTTATAGGCTCGGCCCTGGGTGAATATCATCCTACGGCCTAGGTGATCCAAGAATTCTCACACCCGAGTTCCACTGTTTGTTTGAGATTGATTCCGGTTCGCACCTTTCGGTCTTACCTGGGTTGTTAAGTCTTTGCTTACGTGTTGACAATAACACTTGCACACGTAATACTTGGATCGATGTCACCCTTTGTGTTTGATAAACTTCTAAACAAACTTGAATCAATCCAAGCACCATTAAGTAGTAAAAACTGATTTTCAGTGAATCATCTTCCAAATGAGCACAAAATCACCTTATGACACAATTGTGTACACCGTGAGAATATTGGGTTATCCAAGCTATAGATGGTATAAACTCTTGGACCGAGCCTCGTGTCTTAAACCTCGCAAATCGTAGTTTTAGTTTTAATTTGGAATTTGTAGTCTTCAGTCCCCAAAATCAAGCAACAAACAAGGGTTGGCTACCTACAGCTAAAAATCACCATTTACACTGACAAGTCTTTTCACTTCATAAAACCTTTCCCTGTGGTTCGAAATCCGACTTCCCAACTTATACATGCCAACGACTACGAAACCCTATGCTTCGGGTTAGTCACATCGAGATACAATCTGTGGTAGCAAGCAATGACCCTTCAATATTTGAAATAGCTAAGAGAGATCGTTCGGTTCGAATTGTTCAATTGAGAGACAAGAGATTGATGTGGTGTACTGATGTGTGAGGATCATTGAGCTGTAAGGTTAAGACCTTAGTTACATTTTTATCCTTCAGAATCAAATTAGGAGCAATTGAAAAAGGCTCCAGGCGAGCGCCTTGGTCTCCTAGGCATCACCTTTGTCAAGTCGCCTCGCCTGTATGCCCTCCAGACACCAAGACTAAGCCTTGATGAGCCTTATCCTAGGCAAACGCTTGGCAGGCCTTTTATAACTATGCTCCACACAAGCCTAAAGCACGATCTTATGTGAGTAATGCAATAAAAGATTCTGACCAGACAGACTCCTGCATAATTTGCACACACTAGAAGAGCTCCAATTCTTTGAAATTGTACAAATTCTCCATTTGATGGGCAATTTGGTAGGAGAAAAGGTAGGAATTTTGAAGAAATGATTGCAGGGATAGAGGGTTTACGAGATAAAATCTACTACCCCCACCTTCCTTCAAGGGAATATCCATTGTTTTGGATTAGTGACAATTGGAAGGCTGTGTGTGAGACTAAGAGGTATTTTTTTACTTAGTTTGCCATCTTTTCTTTCTTTTTTTGGTGGATTTCTTGCCACCCATCATACTTGTTCTTTTTTTTGCTTATAGCATCTCTTGCTGTATATTAACAAAACCAAAAACAAACAAACATCTGTAATGGATTCTAATTTCTAACCCCTCTGACAAATAAAAATGTTCAGTCCTCCTCTCCAAAAACTAACTTCTCTAAAATTTTTGTTTGCTTCATCATTCGTGTTTTTTCTCTTTAGTATTTTCTTATGAAATTTTACTACTTGTATTATTCTTTTTGGGTACATATAACATACCTATATCAAAAAAGTCAAATGGTCAAAAAGTAAAACAAAGGTAGCTAATTTTTTCGTTTTTAGTATATTTTTATAGTTTATGATGAATTCTTTTACTTTTCAATTTGTCTTGTATTAAAAAAGTAACAAAGTTTGATAAAATGTTACTCGTAAAAGAATTGGCCAAAGACAAAAAAAAATAAATAAATAAATATGCAACTATGCCAACTTTTTATCTCAAAAACTCATCTCCAAAAACACAATCAAACACAACCAAAAAGATCTCGAGTGATTGGAGAAATGATAAATCCAGCGTGATGGAAATTTCCCAAAATTTAAAACTGCAACGTATCAAAAAATTCTTCGCCAAATAATTCAGTTCACTACTGCATGCTACAACTGACACCAGATTATGAATTTACATTGAATATATTGCAGTGTTGTCAAGATATTTGTATGACCATGCTAACAAGTAAAGAGTTCTCAGACTGAAGTGCTGGGACAGATGGAATGAACATCTGTCTCAGCAAAGTATCATGCGCTAATAACAGTTTACTTCAGGACAATAGAATAAATTCTTCAATGGAAAAAGGGAAAAAGGTACAACATGATAGAAGCGCTTCACTAGAACAAAAGAGAAAGCAGAAGAAGCAGCTTGATTTAGCACAATAGCACCTTGTGCAACTTTTCAACGGAAAAAACAAATTCATGTAGCTGACCCCAATTGATTGGAACTTGAGGCTCTGTTTGTTTGGTTTGTAACTTTTATCTTATGAGTATGTGGGTTGTATATCATCATCCCCATGGAGACTGGTAGATAAAACTTGTAAAATCTACACATGCTTAACAAAAGTCAAACTCAACCAAAAATACTGCAATAGAAAAAGAATGCAGAAAAAGAGAAAGAAAGCAGCATCTAACCTGACGAAGACTCAATGAGCCAGCACGAAAAGTTCGAGCTGCAAGGAGCTTCCTAAATACGTCTTCAGGGAGAGTCTCTCCAGTTTCATAGTGCTTTGCTATGCTCATCAAAGTATCCCTACAGCATTTGGTAACAAAATTTAGAGAAATGGACTAAATACCATAGCCTACATTCAGAGAAATTGACTGTTTAAGACTGGAGTACGATAAGACATCCCATCTCGGGAGGTAACATCTTTATGTTCATTCCACAATATTTACAGCAATTGCTATGAAAATTTTGAACTCCATACCTACGTTTTGAGAAATAGTCTGTTTAAGCCTGGGTCCCTGGAGTAAGATAAGACATTCCATCTAGGGAGGTAACATCTTTTTGTTTGTTGTACATTGTTTTTGTTGCGTTAAGACCTTGATAATACACCCTCTAGCCATATGACAGCATCATTTTTTTAAGAAGAGAATGCAGTGAAGCAACATTACCTATGATAACACCAATTTTCCATGAATTGAGAGGGTAATTCAACAGCATCCCATTCTATGCCTCGAATACCAGCAACAAGACCCTCATCCTGCTTTGTTAACATATGCTGAAGGGCATGGCCAAACTCATGGAAGACTGTCTCAACCTGGCAAATAACATCAGCAATTGACCATTATGAAATAAATAATGGAGTACTACAGTACACAGCAGAATGTTTTCAAGATCCTAGTCGGGTTTAAAAGATATTGCTGTTGTCCTTTTACTAGGCCTATCATAAAGATAGTTGTTTGACTTGTTCATTCAACATATCAAATATCCTATCTGTCCATTTGAATGAGGAGTCAATCATTCTAAAAGAAGTTTCATCATTTGACTCCATCAATTGCATTTTCCTTGTCATACATGTAAATCATCTATCGATACAGACATTATGAAAATAGATAAGCACGAAAAAAGCGACTACTTAAATGTTAGTGCCACATAGAGATTAGAATTCAAATAACTATACTACGCAGGATGACATAGCAAGGGGATGAATACTGGCTGGCTGCATGTAATTATTGGAAGGCAATTTCCAGGATGCAGTATCCACATCATTTAAGTACATTCAATTTATCGAAATGGCCTGCCCAAGACCTTTTTCTTTCAATGTTATGGGTAACAATTTCAATCTGCCACTTCTAGCTTGCTGCATTTGTTAATCAAATACAGTGTCTACATTCGAACTGAGTAGGGGCACATAAACCATAAAACTATATGTGATTCACATAACCTAGAGCATAATTCAATATTAGAAGACAATCAGGAAACTTGGACTGGAGTGGCAAATGAATTGGTTGCTATAGTTTTGACTGAGCTGTTGCTTGCTGGTTGCTACTCCAGGTGGACCAGGTCATTTCCACATCAACCTATTTTTTAAAATATTGTCAACTTGAGCTAAAAGATAAGGTGTACCTCACGGAATGTCATCAGGCTTGGTTTGTCCCCCACTGGAGGCATTTGATTGCACACCATGTGAGCAACGGGCAACCTAGGAGAGGCACCATCTCGTGAAAATACACGACTACGACCAATAACCTCATCCATCCATGCACCACCACGTTTTTCAGATGGCCGGGAAAATGGATCAAAGTAGAAGTATGCAATTGGACTGCCTGCAGAATCTTTCACACTGTAAAATTTCACATCCTTGTTCCAAACCTAAAAAGTGGACCATCATAAGATCAGAATATGGACATCTATAATTCAAAACAGCAACAACATGAAGAAAGAAAGTGAAACATATTACCAAAGCTAAACCATCTGCTGGTTCAACAACAATCCCGAAAAGCATATTCGCAAGGTTAAAAAGGCCATCCATAACTTTAGGCAATGAGAAATACGGGCGTAAATCTTCCTGCATAATTCAAACCAGAAAATCAGGAGCTCTTAATGAGGAGGAAAAGCAGTAGATGCCCGAGATTTAAGCAGATAAAGCTAAAAATTTCATCTCTAGTAACTAAAAACGCATTATAGCCAAGGCCATCCACTAGCTGTTTTTCAAAACGCAAGTCATTGCAAAAAGAGTTGCACGCTAAAACTGACGAACAAGACTTGCTCATGGAGTCAACATTCAAAATAAACTGCCAGCAAGACATAGCAGAAGAGAAACCAAAGCTTCAATAGGAACAGACGTAATGCACAGAGAAACAGGACCGTTGGCATATGCTGGCAGCTTATCCAATATCCAATAGCAAATGTCAAAGGTTCTCAAAGCATAAAAAAGGTGACAAATTACATGCCCAACATTACACAATTGGTATACAGGAACAAATCCATCATAAGTTACGAATGAGCTTTTGCCTTACAAATAAAAACTTCATGCAGCTAGCTTGACAAGAGAGTTGTTTGCCTACCCACGTGGATAGAAACATATATCCTAAACCAAGCACTTTTAAAGTTATTCCCTGATCCCAAGTTTTCAGAGCAGGTATTCTTTTTGGCTTGAAGACCAGACCTCAAAACATGAATTTTTGTTAAATTTGTTAGTCCTATTTCAGAGATATGTGTGGAAACTTTCTTCTCTTGTGGCCAAAGGTCCGTTGGGGTCTAGGCGTGAGCCACGAGCCTCATTGAACTGAGGAGCGCTTATTAGGGATACTTTTGGAAAATCATCAAATTTTAACTTCCACTTTAAAAAAGGGACTAAAGTTTTGGAACATCCCAAAATGGAATAATGGACAATTAATTAGGATCGGAGCGAGTAACCAACACTAAGACAATGAAGTTTAGAATGTGTACCATGTAAAATCAATAAAGCCATCTACCAAATGCCAAATAGTCAACAATTCTTGCATAGAGAAAAACTAAAACATCACAAAGCCATGAAAGACAATCACTGAATATCTGACACAGAGGTGGGAGATAGCTTGGTTCGACTCGTTCGCTTGAGAGATGAGAGATCAACATGGTGTACGAATGCGTGAGGACCCTTAAGCCGTCAGGTTAAGACTTTAGTTACATTTTTTCCATTTAGAATTAAATTTGGTACGAACTAATTTGCGCCTTGGTCACCTAGGCCTCGCCTTTGTCAAGTCGCCTCGTCTGGACCCCCTCTAAGCACCAAGTGTGACTGTGTGAGCCTTGATGCGCCTCATGTCTAGGCGTGCCTTTTATAACATTGCTTGTGGCTGATGTAAAAGGGCTCCCATAGTTGGTTCTTGGCTTCTCATTCTCACAAAAAAAAATACTCCCTCTGCCCCAAAAATAGTCCCTTTCGGGAGTTCGTGTCACTTTTCAATGTAATATATCTTATAATCTATAATGTTTTAGGTGATTTTAAAAACTTTGTATTTTAGATTTAATTAAGATCTATCAAACAAGATCCATATTGCATATGAAATGTATTACCGATTGAAAGATATAATCAATTTTTTGGGACGGAGGGAGTATATGGTTTTGACAGTATTTGAGAGGAATAATGTGTTGGTGACAGTGGTAGTGGTTGTGCACTACGAAAATTCGGGAGTTTGTATAATGGTGAGGGCACTCCAGTACACACTAGCATGCACCTCGGTATGAAGTAGGAACAATTGGCCATTTCAACCGTCGTGCAGAAAATCATATTCATTGTACCCTACTGGGATTCACTCATAAATAGTACTAAATAGTTCTGCTAACAACAGTCTGGCATATAGATCATTCTACTTTCTACAGGACCATGATACATTGTGTGACTGCATGTTTTCTTTTGCACTTCTTTTGGTGGACTTCTTGTCCTCCAAATCTCTTGTACCTTTTTGTTTTTCCTTGAATAATATGTTTTGTAATTGTTGTCATAAAAAAGTAACTAATTATGCAACCTAGGGTCAGTCAAGAATACCTAAAATAGTAATAGAAGAAGAGGAGCTCGGTGACTGCCCCAAACAACCTATGGTTCTTCTATAAGACAACAATTCTTTCTGCTACCACATTTAAGAATCTCTTATAAAAGCCTTCTAAATACAAACTGAGCATGACCAATAACAACACACCATGGAAGGCAGTGTAGTATTTCACATCTTTATAACTAGAAAGTCACTAAATTCAAAGAACAAGGCTGAAGCCGCTGAACATCCTTATAGGAGAAAAAGGGTTTCACTCAAGTTCTCACTTAGATCCTTGGCTCCATAAAGTGTTACATATGGTTGAATAGAAAGGAAAATGCAAACAAATACAGCTGCAAATCAAACTACAGTGCACGTGTCCTTCAAACAGTGACAGTAATAACAAAATACTTTGGCATTTGAGAGAGAGAGAGAGAGAGGGACCCAAACCTCATTTATATCATATTTTGACTCACGAAGCCTCTCACTCCAGAAGTTGATGTCCCAATGGTTCAAATCATTAGCTTCAGGGGCAGCTTGAGTTTGGCAAAACTGTTTTAGGTCTTCCATATCTAAGATTAAGATAAGATCAGGTTCCAAAACTTTCTGCCCAATTTATGAATATTAGCATTGGAGCAAACGGAAAACTCTGCAAAGCCATTTATTATGTCATTGAAGATATAAAAGAGTAATCCTCATGAAATCCTCCCAAAAGGGTACCTTGGACGGCAGCATTCCAAGAAGCACTTCGAAGCTTTTCTAGGAGCTCTTCTGCTTTATCAACAGTTGCCATTTTCGTAGCCATGCTTACCTGATAATACTGCAGTAAGTAAGCCGAAGAGAAAGACGCATGCTTATCAAGATCAGGAGTCATACCTCAGCATAATTCTTGTAGCCAAGAAGCTTAGCCTTTTCCAATCTAAGCTTCAAAATTTTGTCAATAATAGGAGTATTGTCTAGATCTCCACTAGAAGCACGGCTTACATAAGCACGATAGACTTCCTCACGCAGAGCTCGGTTTCGAACATGTTGCATAACAGCCATAAAACTTGGAGCATCCAACGTAATCACCCATGGCCCATTTTCAGCTGTAGCATTTTCATGGCCCTAGCAATGGATTGACACATGAAGATGTCATGGACAGGAACGCAGCCAAATAAACCAGAGCAGTAACAAGAGAATACATATCTACGGTATCAATTTCAAATACCTTCGATAAAGCTGTTTGTGCAGCCATTCCTAGAGCAGTCGCTGGCAGTCCTTCAATCTCTTTTTTATCTACAATTAATTTTTCAAATTTCTTCGTAGCATCTAAAACATTCTCGTCATATTTTTCAGATAGCCTCGTCAACTCCTGCAAATCAGCTCATGGTGAAAGGCAAGGAATGGGCAGACAAGAACAAAGCAGAAGAAGATGCCAACAATTTTTAATTGGTCGAAGGAATTATTTGAACTCCAACAATACCCATCTCTAGAACTTATCCCCAGAGAAAAATATTTCCATTTCCTTCGTAAGAAGCAAAGCAAAAAAAAAAGAAGACAGAACAGAGAGACCAATACCCAGATCCCCACACCTCCAGTGTTTGTGCTGAACATAGTTTAAAATAAAGAAGATTGCAAAACAATAGCGATTTGCCTCAGATTAATGAGCAATGTTGACGTTTTCACATAAAATTAGTATAATCAAACAAAACCAACCTGACCTCCCTTCTCTTAAGGAGCTTTCCACACATTACATCAAACCAATGTTTTAAAAACCGGACCAGACTGGCCTGTCCAACCCCTTGGCCCACAAACTGGCTCCTTTATCGGTTTGGTTCGACTTGAAAACCGTTTGTTTAGGAAAACGGGGCTATTTTAACAGAACTGCCCAAAAAGAACAGCTTTTAAAGAAAAAGAAAAAGAGGAACCTTCTTCTACTTTATCGGTCAGGCGAGCATTTACAAAGAAAAAGAGGAACCTTCTTTTTCTCCCACAACCAATGTGGGATTAACAAATACTACCTCCTTCCCATTTTGATAGTCTCATATTCCATTTCAAGACGTCCCAAAATACATGTCCACTTTCCAAAATCAACCATAGAAACTTGGTAAAAATCCATTATCACCCTTACACACCAATCCAATTTTGAAAACATTGCATCCCAAATTAAAAATATTGCAAGGAGTTTATCCAATGCCTTAGGCTAAGTTCTCCAAAAAATTTTAGCAACCAAGTTGCTATATGCCCAGATTCATTGGAGATAAAATCACCTCCCCACCTCAAAAGATAAAATCATGCTTGATTTTAGCAACTTGGTTGCTAAAATTTTTTGGAGAACTTAGCCTAAGACTGACAACTTTCATTGAAACATGACAAGCCTAAATAAACAAGTTTTCGTTGGTGCCACTGTAATCAAGAAGGTACAAGAAATCCTCATTTCTTTGCTGATTGGAAGGACTCTTCCTTTCCCAATTTGCAGAAAAACACACCACACACTTCCAAATATGTTTTCTGATGGATGGCGCAAGCAGTAAGGCATTTGAGAATGTTGTATAATAACCCGGAGGGGGATAACCATAACATCAGATGAACAAAGGAAACTAGTCTCAAAGTAATAACGGAGATAGAGAACTCTCAAAATAGCACATGCAATGTGCACTTTCCCTTATTCATATCAATAAACACGAAAGCATACCTGTTGAATTTTGTTAAATTGATCTCTTTTATCATCTTCGAGAGAGACACCATTGAGGATCGCCTCTTTTATTTGTGCTGCACAGGTACAGAGATCCATATGATGTTTAAAGTCACATTCACCAAAAATTCCAAGCGCAACTACACGGGCCATAAACTCACTACTCAAGAATTCCTTAAAAGCTTCTTCGCATTCGGTAAACGAAACACACTAAACATAACGCACAGGATTTATGTTGCTAGTGGTAAACTTCTTGCTTTATGAAGTAGCTTAAGATATTTTGACAAAAACGTCAAATGCAAGAACATCTAAAGTAAGCAAAGGAGAGCAAAGACAGATACTAATGTTCCAGGTAACGTACAAGAGCTAAAATCCCTTTCTACTGCATATGCTGAAGTTTCTAGCAGGAAAGACAGGCTGCAACTAACAACCAGGAAAGCATAAGGGCCAGCTTGGCACTTTTTGGTTGGGATTTGGGAATTAGGACCCCTCTCTCCTTGGACACCAGTACACTTCTGTTGACAAGTGAAGCAATCGTCTACAAAACACCCCAAAACGGAGTGTCAATTCTATTCACCAGGCAATCTGTAAACTTCACAAGAAGAAGTTCTTCCAAAATCATATGCAGCTTCACTACATGGAAAACATGTTTTAAGACTATCACGCCAAATCGCCAATTGTATTAGGATGAGTACAACATACTCACATTCAACTATACGTTTCTGAGCTTCACTCAGCCCATCCCAGTTGGAAGACTCTTTAATATCTTTAAACGCATTGTAAAGGGGTTTACTTTGCCCCAGTTTAAGCTCAAACTCAACTTTATCCGGCTGCAAAAAACAAATTATTAGAATAAGCACAAGAAGATTTCAAAAGTACACTCTAATTTAACTCCAGAAGGTATTAATTCTCATCCAACAGCCACAATCACCAAAGAAACAAGTCGTAAAAGAAAAGCCAGGTCAGCCTTGTCTTGATTACTAAGGGTCAGCTACATGATAGTATTTTTTTATTTGCTCAGTCAAGGGCTTCATAACAACTTCATATCCTTTTGTATCACAATCTTCCCCTCCGCCTAGGATTCCGCGAAAATAGTCCATATCACTATTCTTTGTTGTTTTATCTACTAGTCTCAACTGTAACCTCAGCCCATTTGCCCTCAGCCTATCTTTGAACAAGTAAATTGGTTTTGGAATCCATGGTTGAATTGAGTGTTCACGGATTAATAACAAAGTATTGTCGCACACTCTTATACAATTTTTGCAGTCCAAGGATGGGTTTACAGCAAGAAATATTGACACCTCAGATACTCATATAATCTATATAGGAAAAGCCTACGATATACACTTTAAATTGGTTTCGGAATCCATTGTTGAATTGAGTGTTCTAGGATGAATAACAAAATATCGTGGCACACTCTTATATGAATTTTGCAGTCCAAGGGTGAGTTTACAGCAAGAAATATTGATACCTCAGATACTCATATAATCTATATAGAAAAAGCCTACGATATACACTTTAAGTAACATATATAGGAAAAGCCTATGATATACACTTCAAATAATATTATGTAATGAAGCAAAATAATCTTAAACTAACACTAAATATTTTGGTCACTGACCAAAATTATCACTCGTTCATAAGTAGCCTAATACATTACTAGTACCATAAAAGTTCACTACCATAAAAATCCAAACCAAACCAATTAGTTACTTGCTTAAAAAAAATGGTTAATGAATTTTTTTTGGTATCAATTACGAATAATTATTTACTTGGATTTTCTAGATTATTTGACCAAAAAACGAGATTATGTAAGCTCCAATTTGTAGGGGTTTTTTTTTTTTTTTCCCCCCGAGTTGTAAAACTACTTTTTACCTAAAAGCACTTAATTCAAGAGTGTTCATTGAGCTTAATCTAGACACTTATTTGATCATAAGCTACTCTACAACTTATTTAAGAAATAGTCTGAACTTCAATTTTAACTTATACTAAAAAGCTGCACCAAACACATCTCCAACTTATTTTAAGTTTTCAAAGTACATAAGCATAATCCAAAAATCTGAATTATAAAAGATAGTTAACAGGGCAGTATCTATCAATCATAAAGTTCCTAACTTCAAATAAAAGATCTCGTACACTTACATTACATTCACAATTATACCCACACACACAAAAAAAGTAGTAACATCTTTTATGGTACCTGAACTTCTTCAACGGCGGAACGGAGTTCAGGAGTATCTTTAACGGCCTTAAGGTGATTAACAGCCCCCCAAACAACTGCCAACCGATCCGTGATCTTCTCCAGCGGCTCAACCAGCTTTGGCCACGTAGGTTCCACCGTCTTCTCCAATTCAACTAATTCACTCTCCTGCAAAAATCAACAACAATCAAACAAAATGCACATAAATAAATCTCCATATTCCCATAGATATGAAAGGCAGGCACATACGAGATTCTTTAGCAAGGCACGAATCCCTGGGCGAACGTGGTTGGGCTCGATCTTATCGAAGGGTGGGAAATCGAAGGCCGTTAACAGAGGATTGTCTTCGGCAGCTGTTGACATTGTCGGAGGTGAAAGGCGGTGATCGGAGGCGGAGGAGGAGATGAGGTTGACTTGAGGAGGGTTTGGAGTGAAGGGAGTGGAAGAAGGAAAGGAGGAGAAGAAGGGAAAAGAAGATTTGGGACGGGATTTCTGGATATGTTAAAAAAGGGGGAAATTTTCGTGTTGAATTTGGGGCTCACAGGGGTAGAGATGGAGTGCCCAACACGTCAAAAAGTTGGATACCTTAAGGGGTGTTCCACTATGTAAACTAGTTTTTCACGTTTTTTATGTGATGTATTCTGAGATAATGACATATCTTAATTTTTGAAAAAAACTGTTTTTTGTTAGTAGAACTTTCAAAGCTCGAGCTCTGATCGGTAGGGCTTGTTAAACTCAAACTAGTCAAACCGAGCCGAATTTAGGCTCAAATCCAGCTTGATAGGGCTTGTTAGTAATTTAGAATACAAACTAAGAGAGGAAAGAACTACGATTCAAAACAATGTTACATGTAGATCTACCACAATAATCAAAAAATAAAACAAAAATAAACAAATCTACCACAATAATCAAGAAATCAAAAGAAAAACAACACGAGAAAAAATAAATAGAGTACTCTAATTTGGGATAAAATTCATTTGTTCGTAGTAGAGTACTCTAGCTAGGGATAAAAGAATAACAAATTGCATAGGAGTTTCTCAACTATAAAATATTTACATATAGAACCCTAAAGTGATATTAATTACATTTTGACCCCAAGTTCACGAGTCTAATCGGGCCGAATCCACTTAGGTTCAGGTTCGGTTCATTTATGAAACGAGCCTAATATTGAGGTTCAAGTTCAGTTCATTTAGTAGACGAGTCGAACTCAAACGAGATCTCACCGAATTGAGCCTCGAATAATAGTTTACGAACGGCCCAATTCATTCATAGCCCTAATGCCAGGATAATAAGTGTAAATGGTATAGCTCTAAAACGATGGAAATAACCTCATCTCTCACTTCAAATGCCACGGCTAACATAAAAATGATGCATCACTTTTTCCCACAAATTTAATTTTCCCCTCCTTTTTTTCTTCCTTTTTTTTTATTTTTATGTTTTTGCTTTACTCTTTCCTTTTACTTTTTTCAGGCACCCTATGAATTCTGAAAAAGCTCTTACCACTATCATATTGAGCTAACTAATTTTTTGCACAAAGCCATAAGAATATTTTAAGAATAATGAGTGGTTTGAATTATTTTGGTGGGACCCAAAAATGGACCCTTCAAAATGGACAAAAGTTTATTGGCCAGTACCCTTTGCGGTCCCTTTGGGATGGCAGAGTCCCCACATCCCTAATTTGGAATGCTTTTTTAACCCTTGAATAGTTGTGTGCACTGTGCAATTTTATGCATCTTAGACAGATTTTTATGCTTATTTTTTCTTTATTCATAAGAAATAAGTTCGAATCATAATTTTTTAACTTTTTCAATTCCTCTCGTCTAGAAGAAAAAATAATACATAAAAAAATTCAACCCAAAACTACCAAATGTGGGAAAAAATGGATTAAAAACAAAAAATAATCAAGTGATCGAATTTCCCGTTTTTAGTCACTTGGTAAATTATTTTTTTATTGTCTTTATTTTTTTTTTTTTTTTTTTGCGTTTATCAGTTAAATTATCACTTTTACCTAATTTTTTTTGGTAAAGAACCAACTTTTAACACTTTTATCTGTTTGTCTTGACGAGAGGGATCGAAAAAATAATAAATTATGACTTATAGCACTTTTATTGGTTTATCTCGGCGAGAGGAATTTGTAAAGTACGTAATAAATTATGACTTTTACACAAATTTTTTTGGGAAAAGGATTAACTTTTAGCACTTTTAGATAAGGCACAAAGTTTGACGCAAAATTAACGAAAACGCGATTTTTTTTTAAAATAAAGACAAAATAAAAAATAACTTTTAGCACGATAACTAAAATGGGAAACCAAACAAGGCCTATGTATTCCTAATGCCAAAAAGTAATCAGAAAAAAAAAGGACAAAAAAAGGCCAATAAAAAAAAGAGCAAAAGTAGTCATTGGGGCAAATAAAAATGATATGGATACACCTAACTTGCACCTCATATGCCCACCAAGGTGATGTGGCAGACAAGGAAAAGTCCAATGCGTGGCCCACCTGATGGACTTCTCCTTGTTTGCCACATCACCTTAGTGTACATGTGGGGTGCAAGTTAGGTATACCTATAGTATTGTTGTTGAGCAAAGAGCAAAGTAGACATTTTGTGAAAATGTAAATGACTTATAACATGTAGAAAACATAACTATGGTCAAACGAAGCACATTGTGACACGTGGACTTATCTTTTTACTCTAAGAACTGGTATTCTACGTCTATTAGGCTGATTGTAGCGGGACCCAAATTTTAAAGAGACAAATACTCCTAGGAGAGAGAGGAGAAGCGTTGGGAAAAATTTGAACCGTTCAAAATATTTTTTAATGACCAAGATGCATATTCAGCACCACGTCATCCCTACCTTAAACGTCCCTAAATTCTTCTCGCCATGAGGTGAGCATGTTTAAAAAATGTTTAATTATCCCTTTCACCCTTGAATTACTCCCAAGACATTTAAATCGTCCCTTAAATATCAATTTAACTTATGGAGTCCCTCCACCATCCATTTGATTTGGATGGAGTCCCCACACCATGCAATTGATTTCGATGGAGTCCATTACGGACGCCGATTTGTTAACTATTTTGAAGAAACAAATACTCCAATACAGATAAGATTTTGCCCGAATGGTTTTTATATCGACTTTTATGCTGGTTTCAACTTGAATCTTAACGGTTTGATATTATAATGCTAGCCGATCTGTTAACTGTTATGATAAAAAAAAATACACCACAGATTTTGCTCCACTAATTTTTATACCGACTTTTACACTGGTTCCAACCTAAATTGTAATGGTTTAATCTTATACATAGTGCTAGTTTAGAACATCATTCATATAAGAAGTTATATTGATTGAAAATCAATGATTTAATCATTTCAAGCTACTTTAGAACAACAATTTTTTGTTAAGCTTATCCACTGAAATCCGATACCCCTAATTTTTTTTTAATGGTGTTCTTAACAAGCCCTACAACATAACACGGGCTATGTTTCTATATCTTTTACAACTGAGAGGTTTCCTCCATATTGATATTGGTATAGTTCTGTATATCTTTGAAAGCATTTATGGGCCTGGTAGAGAAGATCATTCATTTTAAGTAATTATCATTATAGGATAACGATAATTATCTTTTAAAAAAGTACTTTGTATATGTAATTTTTTTTTTTTTGCCATTCGATATACATCAATAGAGTTAGCTGTTAGATGTTAGTAAACCACAAAGGTTGATCTCCTCTTCATATGAGTTGAACCCAGAACCTCACCTCTATAGAAGGGGCTACATGTAATTTGTTTGCAGACTTACTGAATTTTGACAAATATATATGAACGATCATCTAAATTAAAGCTATATATTGAACAATTATGATTCAAGTGCGATCAGTATGAAAGTCGATATAAGAGTTATCCGATCCCATGCACAACACCGAGTTGTGCAGTCATGGCGTGGTTGCGCCGGCCTCATTCCGACAATCGGAGACGTTCACCGTGTATAACTCATCGAGTACTATAAGTGTACCAAAAATCAACTCGATCGGATATCTTTAAGTGCGTCATCGGAACACAAATACCTTAAAAAGAAATGGAACACAAATGGACACAAACACTGGATCAAAACCACATTTGCAAATTATTTGTATTTCGATGAGGCACTTAAAGATATCCGATCGAGTTGATTTTTGACACACTTGTAGTACTCGACGAGTTCTACGCGGTGAACGTCTCTGATCATCAGAAAGATGCCAGCGAAACCGCGCCATGGGGCTGCACAGCACGGTCACTGCAACCCTCCCCCATCCCGATCATGAATAGTTTTTTATGTGTGTTTCTCGTCTAACTAGCAAACTATGGTGACTTCCAACAGCTCCGGCGGACGCGGAGACGACGACCGGTGACTTTCGATGACGCATGCACGGCGGCGATTCCTTTCTTCTGTACTTTTCCGCTCTTTTTTTCTTTTTTCTGTATTTTTTGGGTTTTTTCCTGTATTTTTTTTGTTATTTTGCTTGTATTTGTTGATGTTTTAATGCAATTTTCTTCCTATTTCTCCAAAAAAAAAAAACTAGTAAACTACTTGTTGACAGCGTTAGTAATTCAAATACATTGAAATCAATCAGATAAATGCGGGACTATAAATATTCCATTGACGGTTGAGGGACAAATTAAACAAATTTAAAATAGTTCACGGATGAAAGAGAAATTAAAGCTAAGGAGAAATTTCGCTTCCGCTCTCTATTCTGTTTTTAAGATTATGCATACCCTGATTCTCGCTTAGTAAGTAAATTTTTTTTCAGAATTTTTTTTTATGATTTGCTTGCGTTTGCAATCCCATGCACGTAGTGTAATTATTTTTCGCTAAGTAATTTTTTTTTCAGAAAATGTTTTTATGGTTTGCTTGCGTTCGCAATCCCATGCACGTAGTATAATTATTTTAAGAAAAAGTAGTATATTAAACCCCATAGTTTTGCTAATGGATAAAGTCCAGCACCTCCATTACATAGGACGAAAAATTAATTTGTGCTCTTAGGCAATCGCCATGTCATGTAGTGTCTCGGATCCTTTTCTACCAAATATTATACTGTGGCCCAAGACAAAGTATATGAATATGAACACCACCACAATGTTAGGTAAAAAAGAGATTGGGACACCGCTACTGGAGAACTAAATAAGGAAAAGTTTAGAGGTACTAACTAATGTATTAAATATACATGTAACATTCTTTTAGTGGATGAATGCATCCATATATTGCATCATCCATTGATGTAATAAGGACGTGTACTTTTAACGTAATAATTTGTAAGCTATTTAGTGCATCTAGTGTTGCTCACTAAATATCACATTGGGTCAAAGTATAAAATCAGCGTCCAACATGATTAAATCGGTGTCCACCAAACAAGCATATTTAGTGATTAGAATTACTATATAACCGCGCATAACCCACTTTTCACTCTGTAACTATGCATGAGACTCTCATTTCATGCATAGCTATTTTTTCTTCGTATCTATCTGCAAACCTATGATCCAAACACAACCTACCAAAGGTTTCCACAATGTGTCACTAACCATCTCAATCACAGCAGAGGAAAAAATGAAGAAGCTCTTTTTGTAATTAAGATACGTTTATTCGCTTAAAAGGGCCTCAGTTAGTATACATATACACTTCCATGCAGAAGGAACACAAGATCATGTTGGATATAACAGATAAAAGCTCTACAGCCACATCTCTTAACCTGTTTTTCCTTTTGGTGAACACACATCCTCATCCGTAACAAGTTGCCCAAATGGAACAAAATCCCCCTCCATGAACTCGTAAAACCATATATTGTCTGGCTTGATGCCTGCACCACAAGATCAGGAACAAACTAAAAGTAATTTCACGGGCAGAAACTGGTGAATCAAGAATCAGAATGCAAGTGGAAGACCTGCAAACCTAACATGTGCTACACGAACAAAATCTTAAACCAGAAAAATGAGTTGTAAACAAGCCAATGAGGGCCGAGTAGTTTGTTTTTCAAGCTTGAAAAGCTTAGAAATCCACAGAATCTGTTGTAAGTTTGGCTTGTATACCATCCAAGCTTTCATCAAACAAGTTTTAATCGAGCTGAGTTATAAAACTATCAAACTTCGTAATGTGTACAAACTGCTACTTTATAACAAACCTAACTAGAACGAGGTTTAAACGAGCGCTCGAATAACTTGGTTTTTACTACACTCTCCAAGTCAACACAATACTCAGCGCATGGTTTTCTAATTTCTAGTTGTTAAAGCATCCAACTTTGGAGAGGCTGCCTAGGCTCATATACTAGCGTTGGAGAATAAGCTCTAATTCTCCCCCGCACGTGGGACTCCTCACCCGCACGTGGAGAGATAAACAACTGATCTATAACATAGGGATCACAACAAACAATGAAACAAGGTGCACTTAAGGCACAAACAATGGAACAACCAATTAACATAGTCTTGTCCAAAAGCCTCCAAAAGCTTAGTTCAGAGACTATGTTAAAGCATCCAACTCAAAACCAGTTGGCTATGAGTGGAGAGCCTGCCCAGGCTCATATAGCTTTGGAGGTTATAATTAACCAATTTGGGACAAGCTGTAACACTGTTCTTCACTCATGCCTTGATATGCTCCAGTACTTGACAACATGCCCCTTCAGGATTATAGCATTTCTTCCCTAATTTAGTAGTTAAATCAATTCCCATGATGTCCTGGTGCTTGAGTGAATTGTCTTATGTCCAAAAACAGTGAAACACAAATTTTTAGTTGCCTATATGAAACAAAAGTCTGTTTAATTAATGCTGTCTCAGATGGTACATGGGAAAGCTCTTTGCAGGTAAAGCTTTCTCAAGTTTAGCAAAAAATAATCAAGCATGATGGCCTTCACCCTAAAAAAAACTGAGACATTGCTGAAATGACATCTGAACAATGATCCCAGGGAAGCCATTTACCTGGTGCAGCAGGATTCTTCTTTCAGTTTTTGTATTTCATGGTTTCCTTCTCAAATCCAATCGTCGGGAATTGTTTTGCATACTCCTCAACATCATGTCGGAGCTTTCCAATCTCAGATTGGATTGCACTGGACTGCATTGTTGCCACAAAGTCTTTTAACTTTGTCCCTGCCTCAGAAAAACAGAAGAGAAAAAGCAGAAGGTCCCCTGGTTAGCAAGGTCAAACATGGTGTGAATCCAACTTACCACAAAATGAAGAAATATTGAAGTGGTGATCATTCAGACTTGAGCCCAATGAGCAGATAGATGAAAATGGTGACGTAGAAGTAATTTACTTATACATGCAAATGGACGTTGTTATGGAATAATATCAAATCAGTTTAGCAACCTTTGGTTTCAGCCTTTATCTTCACTGCCAACTTCACAGCAGTGTCAAAGAAGTCGGCAACTTTGGCAAAATCCTCCTCAATGAATCCCCTGGAAGTTAGAGCAGGAGTTCCTGAAAAAGCATGAGACTAATCTTCAATCTCATAAGTTAAAATGGATTACTGAGGTATAATATAGTCAAGGAAAAAGCCTCTACCCATCCTGATGCCACCAGGGACCATGGCAGACACATCTCCAGGAACAGTGTTCTTGTTGGCTGCAATATGAACAGCTTCCAACACCTTCTCAACTCTAGAACCATCAATACCCTGTCGGAGGAAATCAGATGATAATGTAAACTTTCCATCGTAAAACTTCACAAATTGCTTTATACAGGATCTGAATACCAAATTGCTTGTCTTAAAGCTTTCTGGGATGGTTAAAAACCATTCAAAAGAATAGATCCATTTCACCTTACCTTGTTTTTCAAGTTCACTAAAACTAAGTGGTTCTCAGTCCCGCCAGAAACAAGTTCATAGCCATGCGCATTTAAGGTCTGCAGTATGTGAAGATCAGTTAGCCATTACATCGACTGATGAGGGAGCACTGCTTTGGTTAAAACTTTGGAAGTATTAGAAGGAGAAAAATTCATCACTGCTCTGGTTTGAACTTCAGAAGTATGAGAAGGAGAAAAAAGGTATATCAATGAGAACTTGGCTGTAACAAGCCTTGAAATGTTGGTTGGTCCATACCTCTGCAAATTTTGAGCAATTACTGAGAACTTGCTCTTGATAGGCTTTGTACTCTGGAGTTGTAGCCTGCAATAATTCAAAAAAACAAATGCAGAGATTTGAAAATTTGATCCTCAAACCGTAGTCCAAGACGAAGTACCACACAAATAGCATTCTTTGCTTGATAATTGAAAACTTTCCAAAGGCAATCCTTATGGACCAACAAAATTTATTTGGCAACCAATAAGCATTGACGATTCAGCAAATGCACTCTCAGAACATATAAGTTGTACATAGTTGTTAAAGGCGCGCCAAGGCTCGAGGCTCAACCAGTCTCAGGTTGCTGATGCGCATGCCTCTCATCAAGGCGAAGCAAGCAGCGGTCGCCTCTTTGAAGTTGCTTTGAAAGATATAAAAAAAGTTACAATATTACCCCCTGAAAGCATAAAAGAGGAACAAACCCTTCTTTCACAATCTAAGTCTTTGCCCACAGACTCCACTCAACAAACTCGATCGAAGTCTCAGGTACTCACAACTGTTTGCCAATCAAAGTCTCGATTATTCTTGTTGTTTGAGTTAAGTCTTGTACTCCTCCTCCTTATTTTGTTTTTGTTTTTAACTTCAAAATTATTGGATGTACCTGTTTTGTGTTTATTCATAGGGTTTAGATTTGTGTTGTTAATGGGCTGTGGGTCTTCGCTCATGTAGTTGACATTATGCACCAGGTTCTCGTCAAAAGTCCTAAGGGACCTTAGATGACATACTTGCTCCTAGTTTTTTGGTCTATGATGTTGAGAAATATTTTCAATTTGCCTAGTTCTTGTTTACATTAAACTTTGGTTATGTTTTTCGTATCTTTTCTCGACTAGGTGCACCTGCTTCAGTAAGGGCCATGCCTCGCACCTAGCACTCAAAAAACTTTTGGCACCTCGTTGCACCTATTACCTTTAATAACTATCAAGTTGTACTTCCTCATTTTAAAGTACAACTAATGAGCTTCAAACCTACAATCAATGGTGATATAAGCACACCATACATGATATAAGATAGAGAAAGTGTCAACGGTTTTTACAGTCAGTTTCCCAACCTGTTTCAGAGCAACTGCTAAGCCAGTGATTGTGTGGTTGTGCGGACCCCCTTGAAGTCCTGGGAAGACAGCCTGATTGATCTTGTCTTCATAGTCATACACCACCTTCAAGAAGAGATCACATTATTAATAGGGCTTACTTATTACTTCAACTTCACTATTGCAATTTTCATTTAATTAAATAATTATAACTCAGCAGTACACAAGACAAGTGAAAAAGGTTAAAATGTTATGGCTAACTTGCCTCTTGTCCTTGTTTATTAATCTCCTTCACCCCTTTCCTGAAAAAAATCATGGCACCACGTGGTCCACGAAGTGACTTGTGAGTTGTAGTTGTCACCACATCAGCATAGTCAAATGGTGATGGGATGACTCCAGCTGCAACCAGCCCACTGATGTGTGCCATATCTGCCAACAAGATAGCTTTCTGCTTGTCACAGACCTGTTGAATACAAATACAAACGTAAAATTGAAGTGTTTAAAGCATTGAAAAGAAATAAGTTGAGCTCTGGTCTTATATACGGTAAATTAACCTAATATAAATCAACTAAGTGAATTGACCTTGCGAATGCGTGCATAATCATAGAGGCGTGCATAAGCACTAGCACCAGCAACTATTAGCTTTGGCCTGAAGAGTGTGGCACTTTTTTCCAGCTGCCATTAAACAATGTCAAAGTGGGTTATGTCATATGCTGTCAAAAGAAGGGCTTATAATAGAACAAGGAAAGAACCACGACAATAAGAAAAGAAAACAAAGTACCTGATCATAGTCAATATAGCCCGTGCTCTCATTCAATCTATATGGCATTGTCTCAAAAAATATAGAGACGGCAGATATCTTCTTTGTGTCAGTCTGCTCAGTAGGATGAATCAAGACAGACAAATTAGTAGTGAAAATATTTCTTCTTGTTCAAAAAATAAAAATATTGCGTGAGATATCACTTCTTCAATGTCTACTATTGGCATAGCACCCAATCATGGTCATTCAAATCTGTAAGGCTTCTGAATAAATTCAGGGGGGCAAGAATGAGTATAAATTCAATTATTAACACCAAAGAAGATAATGGACAGACACTTTTCAGGAAGTGTAGATGAATCATTAACTTCATGCACCGATAACCATGCAATACAAAATAGAAAAGCACAAAAAATCCTACCTACAACCATCCAATGGAAAAAGGTTAGCACAGACTGGCGTTCAAATCTATAAGACTAACTGCCATAACCTGTTTGTAAGCTCCAAAAAGCCTCGGGTTTTTCACTGTTATTTAGCAGGAAAAAAGTAACATAATGCATAACTACCTGATAGCCATGCGAAAGATGCCCACCGTGAGGAAGATCAAGAGCCATGATTCTTTCATGAGGTTTCAATAAGGCAGTGTAAACTTGAAAATTAGCTGGAGATCCAGACAGAGACTGCACATTCACTGCATCAAAACAGGTTATTTGGAATTTAGATTATATCAATGCTTCAAATTGATCCCTCTCTTTGATTGGAGAGGGGCTCAGCATTTTATTGCTGATTCTTTCCCAAAAGACAGTAGTAGGGCTTGGACCACTTTAGAATCTTAAAAGCAATAACTGCTTATGCGTGCAATGCTCTTGTATCCATCCATCCAATATGCATAGTGACATTTTCTTCCACAGACACACTATGGAGATCTTTATTTTTGTTGCTGATGAAAAAAATATGTTCATAGTATTTGTTAAAGCATCCAATCAAAACCAATTGATATTGAGTTGAGAGGCACACTAGTTTTGGAGGTGGAAGTTAACCAATGTGGGAAAGCTCTACCAATATTGAAGTGTATGTTTTCGTTCTTTATGTTTTATTTGCATCAGAAATGCAATTACGGTGAGTTTGCAAAATTTAGAAATAAATAAAAAGCACATGATGAGGCAATGATTACATTACCTCCCCACTTTGTAGGATCTAACCGAAATGCTTCCAGGGCACGCTTTTGGCACAAGGATTCGGCCATATCAATGTACCTGTTGGACCAAAATGTCACACTTTCAGAATTCTTATTAACCAGCAGCAATGATCGACTCACATATGCATATTCACAAGTACCGCAAGAAGAATAAGACAAGGAATCATAAAAGGGATTGATCCTCATACTCATTTCCACCATAGTATCTAGCACCCGGATATCCTTCACTGTATTTGTTGGTCATTACAGACCCCACTGCTTGCATCACCGATACAGAGGTGAAGTTCTCCGAGGGTATCAGTTCCAGTCCCTTCACAAACATAAGTGAAACTTCATTGAGAGATTGAATTCAAACCAAATATTGCATCTTATAACTCCATTCAAGGGTATCCAAATTCTAACAAAATAATTGCACCCTGAAAAATTCTCTTTCATTTGGTACCAAGAAAACAAAACCTCAATTCAACTGATCTTAGCAAAGTCATTTCACTTAGCTGAGAGTACTTCTCTATCTGATCGGGAATTAACCTAGCCAACACTAAACAAGAAGATTCAATGTTTTGCATTCCCTAGCTTCTAGCTTTCCTACCTTCCAAACTTTGGTAAAAAGAAATAAACGCAGCAGGATTTATGGTAGACAAAACCTAAAATGGAGTGACAGATACTCTATATGAGAATGGAACTGGAAGTTGTCAATGAGTAACCATGGTCCCTATTAAAGGAAAAAAGTCACTATATATCAATTAAGAAATACATGTAAGAAAAGGAGTAACAACAGGTGTGGCCATTCTGTGGACAAATTTGCTGGAATTTTGCTCATCCATCTTAAATTGGAATAACCATGAAAGTTAATACAAACTCCATCAACTGAATCAAGTCCTATAATTTTTTCGAGATTCAAAAGTTTGTAGAATTTATATCGTTTAATTGACGTGTCAAGAGAGTATTTGTCTTTTCTAGTGCGTAGTTTTCGTACAGGGTGAATAGAATCTTTAACAATGAAATTGATACTATTATTCTTGTTTTTTAGTAACGGGCCAGCTTATGCGCACCTTAACGAATCCCTGAAATCCTATTTCCATGCCTGACATTTAGGAAAAATCCCTTTGTTTACCTATGTATCGAGAGGTTATACCTTCCATTGTCTTGCTTTTTCAAGCTCGATGATGTTAGCAATCTCAGGATCGACAACTTCAAGTGGATCATTCAATTGCTTTGGCCACTGTCAAAAAATGGGAGTTTCAATTCAAAAGACGAACAAATACATATCGAAAACCAATCCAAACGAATTAAAAACTACATTAGAAGGAGGCGAAACATTAAATCAAACAGTTAACGGGCTTAACTGAGACACGAGATTTCTCCTTCTCATACACAGCTTCATTCGGCAAGGACGTCTACAAAACAAAAACACAAACAAATAAAACAGTTAGACATTCAAGTAATTTTCGAATTAAGAAGAAAAAATGAAAGAAAAAGGAAAGGAAAAGAACAAGACCATGTAATAGATGGATCCGCCATTACAGATGTGATGAAGTGGTTTGTCCACTGAAGAGGAGAGTCTGCGAAGTGCCATTGCCATTGCCATCGCCTCTCTCTCTCTCTCTCTCTCTCTCTCTCTGTTATCTTCTTCTTTAGTCTCTCGTTTGCGCTCTGTTTTTCTTTCGATTTGGCTGAGCTTTTGGTGGCTGGAGATTTATTTTCAGTTTAGATTATTCTGCAATTTCTGTTTTTGTCGTTAAGAAAGTGCCCATCCACCATGGCCCACCACAATCGTTGCAGATAGGGGAGCGGGAATCAACTGCCTCCGCGCCCACATCCAAAAGCACTTCATTGTTCATAGAATAGGTTATTTTTGGATCCGGCTTCCACCATAGAGAAACCGGTGCCGTTTAAACTCTGCCGCCCGTTCGATAATTAATGATTCAAATTTACTGCAGGTAGGCATCTTAGGTAAGATACTTTGAGCAAATTTGAATCATTAAACATATTAAAAATGCTTTCAAAATCATTGATGCTAGTTTCCAGGATAAAAATTAGGGGTATTAGCACTTTGACTCTTTATACTTTGCTCGATTTGCACTTACACCCCTTGTACTTTTTTTTAGGCATTTACACCCCTTACAAAGATCTCGAATTTTGCTTAGGTTCAGATTTCGACTTTTTCGATTAAATTTCGATGATCTGATCCGTTCAATATGTTTGGAACGTGTTTTCAAGGGTATCTAACAGAAATCGGCCAAAAAAAAGATCGCGAAGGGCTTAGATTAAGCAATTTTTTTTGTAAAACTGTATATGTTCGGATTAAACCTTTTCCGGTCATTTTTTCCCCAATTCTTTGCAGATACCATTGAAAACACATTCCAAACGTATTGGACGGATATGATCATCGAAATTTGATCAGGAAAGTTGAAGTCGAGACCTAAGCAAAATTCGAGATCTCTGTAAGGGGTGTAAGTGCCTAAAAAAAAGTACATGGGGGTGTAAGTGAAAATCAAGCAAAGTTCATGGGGTTCAAAGTGCAAATACCCTGGAAATTACTAAATTGACTTGCTCGGCGGGACTTACCACCCTAAGGTCACAGGGTCCATTCTCCATTGTAGCGATTTGTCCTTGGGACCGTCTCAAACACGTGAAAAAGATTGTGAGAGAGGCTGGAGAAATTAGTCTGATTTATCAAGACACTCTTAAATACCAAAAATCCCTGGAAAAGCAAACACATGCATTTTTCTATACAACTAGAAACTAATTTATTTTTAAACTGACTTAGATTGTGCTTTACAAGACTGGTCAGTCTCTCGCAATACATCAACTAAAAAAGTCAACTTAAGCTAGTTCTTGACTTAAGTCAGTCTATGAAAATCATTTTAGTAATCCATCTAACTTCAGTAGGTGAAAAATTGTATATCACTCATACTGTCCTTATAAAATTTGCTCATTTTCTTTGCCTATTTAATTTCTTTAACCTATTGTGATGATTAAGAAACCATATAACAATTGATCATGGCATTCTATTTCATTTGACATTATTTCAATCCTTGCAACAAGAACTTTGTTTCCAAAAACCAATCGCAAAACAGTCCCCCGAGACATCATTGTTCACAAACCCATATATGAATTACCAACCATGAAAGCCCTATCCAAACTCCCACGTTTCTTAGCCACAAAGTGACTTCTTGTCTATCCATGATGTGCAATTCATACGGCCGTGACTTGTTTCTGATAAAGTTGTCCACCTTGTAAGACAGTCGTAATCTGCTGCCTTCATCTCATATTGGTTGTCATGTACAAAAACATTTGAATTCTTAAGTGCTGCTGCAATTAATGCATGTATCTTTTTTTTTTTTTAATCTGGAATGCATGCACGTATCCTTAGGGCATCCTTATATGACACACAAAGAAAAACACACACTAAATTTAACCTAAAAAACACCTTAGTATAATTTAGCAAGTTACTTTTCAAAAAATTCATAAAATCAGACTTTTTATTCAAATTTTAACAAGTCACTCTATCAAAAATTCACAAAATCAGACTCTCTATTCAAACTTTTACGCTTCACTCCCTCCTCCTCTTTTGGTAAGAGAATAGTAGGTCATCAAATTTGTTAAGTTACTGTAGCAAAGTTAAGAAATCTTCAAATTGGTGAGTTCGTTCGGTGAGGCTGATTTTTGAGGTTTTGGAAGAGTTTGCTCACTACTTCAACTTTAAAGTTAAAGTAGAGAGGTTGATATTGATGCTTAGAGCATCAATATGTAACTCACCAAATGCTACGTACTTTTAGTTAAAGTAGCAACCAAAACCTTAAAAACCACCCCAATATCAGCCTCTATACTTGCCCTCTTCAACCTATTATTGCTACAGTTGGTGAACAATTTTGGTACGGCACTGTTCACTTACCTCTCCCTTTTTTTAAAATTACTTTCGTATTATTTAGCTAAAGTAGCTAAAATTACTTTTGTATTACTTTTGAAAGAATAGTTTAATATAGTGAAGTTAGAATGAAGAGTCTGATTTTGCGAGTTTTTTAAAAAGTAACTTGGTAAATTATAAAAGGTGTTTTTAAGGTTAAATTTGATTTTTTTTTTGTGTGTCTGATTATGATGCTCTTACAAAATATATTTTCAGTACTACTTTAATTTTTTGGTTTACATTTAAAACTACTTTTAATCATTTATAAGGATAAGTTTATGTTTTATTTTGCTATATTGAAAGATGATAAGTATCTTGCGACGTTTCAAAATAGAATATTTGAACAAACAATACGGGATATAAGATTAGAGACTATGGGCTCATTTGGGAGCCAATTTATGGATTATCCATTTTGCATTTTCTCATTTCACATGTTTGAGAGCCAACTTATTAGAGAATCCGTTTGCCCAAAATGCATTCTTAAAACTCCACAATAGCAGCACCATTGGATAATCAATCATGGAGGAATTTTCGCATTCTCATTTTGTATTTTCCTTTTTTTCCCTATGGATGAAAAGACCATATTATCCCTAGTTTTATTTGATATTTCGTGAGGGGCCATCATTTTACAATCAAACCCTAGCCGTTCTTCACTCTATTTATTTGTTTTGTTTCAGAATTGTGTAAGAATTTTATAAATCAACCTTGATGATTTTATTTTCTATGTCCACACAAAAGAAAATTACTTGTAAGTTTTTTAAGGTAACATTTAAAACTTCCTAGCTAAAAAAATGGAGACTAACTAGGACACAATTTGTGAAGTGGAATGAACAAATTAAAATATCTAAAAGGGTTATTAAAGCACATATTGTAATACCCTAATAAATTATCAATAGCAACATTGTAAAAATCAATTCATAATATATTTTGATGATTATACTCTCAAAAACTATATATTATGTTGTAAAATCTATTTTGCACTCTTTTTCTAAATACTTTACAGATTCATAATCTATTAAGAACATAATAAAAAAAATCTACAATTGACTATCAAAAATGCAAAATGAATAAAAAAAAAAAGAAAAAAAGATCGCAAACGGGCCCTATATTTGCTTTTGAGTTTTGACTTATTGTCCACTTCCGGGTTCCCCGGGTTCCTTCAGTTTGTGAAACGGTGGGCTTTGAGCGCGGGCCTAGTTAGCTTCCAACTGAGTGGGCCTGGAATAAATGCAAATTGGGTCGTTTGGATATGGGCGCATGTGGCTAAGGTGTTTGAATATTTTAACAACGGGAAATTATTTCCAAAAAAAAGGGGAAATAATTTGGAAATTGATATTCGCACTCCCAATTTTGATGTAGGGGCTCCAAGCTACAATAATTTTCCAGAATTACCCTTTTACAAGTTCCATGATTTACTTCAAGCACTCCAAAAAACCTTTATTCTTCTCATTTATTTCAGGCATTCCAAAAAAGTAAATAGTTTTTTTTAATTAGGAAAAAGCAGCTATTTGTTCAACTTTTTTTTTTCTGCACGTCATTGAATTGACTACTTTGGTGATGTGCAATGTTTGTCTCACTATGAGTTTTAAAATGTAGATTTGCGGCCGTTATGAAGATTTTGAGGGAACATAGTAGATAATGAGTACGAAAATATAAAGATCTTGTAACGCAGCCGTTATGAAGATTTTACATCATCAACATTTTTAATTATGTGCTGTTTATTTTGGAGAATTGTAGCAATGTTTATTTATTTATTTATTTTTTTGTGAAAAGTGGCGTGAAGCAGTCTGACATAGATGCATGTTAAATGTTTGGAACCTAATTTTTATGTTGTGCATGTTTAATGTTTGGAACGTAATATTAATTTTAATGTTTAGAACCTAATGTTTATGTTTGGTTTTGATTCATTTTTCCGTTTGGAGTGCTTTAGTAAATGAAAAGATAATTTAGGGGTGGAGTGCATCCAGTAATTTTTACATATCTTAAAAAGGGTAGTTTTGTAACTTCATTAAATATTGGAGTGCCTGCATCAAAAAAGGGAGCCCCAAAATCAACACTCAATAATTTTCAATCTCTCTTTTTATACACTGCACACCTTTTTTTTTTGTCTTCATTCATGAAAAAAAAGGGGAAATAATTTTCAATCTCCCTTTTTATACACTGCACACTTTTTTTTTTTGTCTTTACTCATGTGAAATTAAATTACCCTTTCTTCTATAATTACTTTTTACATATAGGAGTAATTTGATAATTTCACGTGAATAAAGCCAAATAATAAATACAAATGGATAAAAATGCAGTGTGAAAATCATCTCCGATAAAATAGATTGACACTATATGTATCCATCATATAGTAGTTGCCTATGCGACTTCATGACATTGATGAACTCTAGGAACATCTTTCACTTTAACATCTTTCACTTTTCATAGCCATGCATCTTGTTTGTTCTTCTACTCTTTCCATTCGTTCCAATTTATTCGTCTAATTTTGAGATACAATTTCTAATGGAATATCATCATTACAATTACGAAACTTAAATTTTTCAAAAGTTCCCCTTCAAATTGTAAAAATTGTTAGTACTTTTAAGTTTCAAGATAAGGGGTAAAGAAGACATGTTATGGCACATACAACAACTTTTGAAAAGAATAAAAGTACAAAGTGAACAGACAAATGGGATGAGGGAATATATATATATATATATATACAATCCGGATCCAATCCGGACGACCTGATATAGCCTATGTCCGCACTTTAAGTTTCAGCCGTTGGATCGCATTCAACAGCTCTGATAAAAGAGGAGGAACACGCGGGTCGAAAGGCACGGGTCCGGGTAAAAACATCTCGCGGGTCACCCAAATCAACACAATACGGGTAATTTCCTTCCTTCCCCTTTCAAACACCAGCAACGAAGAGAGAGAGAGAGAGGTGCTAGGCGATTCACGGCGATTCACCACAGCGTTCCATGCTCTGAAGGTTAATTCGACATCCAAGGTCTCTCTCTCTCTCGCATTTCTGGTTCGAATCTACAGTTTTGGTACAAATCGAAAACCCTAGTTTTTTTCTTCTGTATTTTTGTGTGCGATTTCGAACTCGAAACTAGGGTTTCGAACTCTCTCTCTCTCTCTCTCTCTCTCTCTCTCTCTCTCTCTCTCTCGTTTCTGGTTCAAATCTGGGTATACGTTTTTTTGTAGATAGATTGCTGTTTGTTTTTCTTTTCTCATGTTCACAGCTGTTCGACTTTTTGGGTTACTTGATATGTATTCGTCGAGATTCTCTCCCCTTTTTCTCGAGGGCTATGGATTCAATTCCATCAAACATCATTGAATTTTTTTCCCCTCCTGAAGTGCCAGTATTCAGACAAACATCTTATTATTTTTTTCCTGTCTGACGCCTTCATTTTGTTTATTTTTTTTCCCTTTCTTTTGGTTGGATGGGTTGAAGTCTTTGAGTATTTATTCTATTTGGGTTTGGAAGTATCTGAAAATGTCATTAACCTGTTGCAAGTTTGTGTGGTGGCAATCTGATTATCTTAATGTGTTGAAAATGTCATTACCGAACTCGTGCAATGCAATGTGTAAGGGGTTTGAAAAAGGCCATTAGCTTAGTACAGTTCTTTTTTTTAAGAATCAACCTCTCTTGTTGGCTACCCAGACCTGTTGCTCAAGCGGTCGTGAGTGCACCTTCAAGCGGTTGTGAGTGCATTTAAGTGCAACTATGTATGGTTTTAGGTGATTTGCTTGTTGTAGTATTCTAACTTCAACTATATATGAATGTTAATTGTTGTATTTTTTGTATTAGGTCTTCCCAAGCTAGTATGTTGAATGATGACGACGATGAGGACAACGATGTCGATGACGATGAGTACGAGGATGATGGTAAGTGTTTGTAGTTTAATCTACTTGTTATGGTATGTAACTTACACAATAGGGCTTGTGACATATATGATTTTTAATCTGAGCCTATTATTATGTAACAACTTGATCTATATATTGTTGTTTGAATTGCTGCTGCTCTCTGAAGTTTGTTTCAATGGTAAGTGTTTGGACTGCTGCTGTCTGAAGTGCTGTTGTTGCTGTCTGAAGTGCTGCTACTGTCTGAAATTGCTGCTACGTACTGTCTGAAATTGCTAACTTCTTATTGCATTTGTATTGTTGTATAGTCAGTTGATTTGTCTGATTAGACTTGGAATCAGCTTTTTAGGGAACTATTGTTTACAGTCTGGTATTGTAATAGGGTATGTTTTGATTAGCCTTGGTGTGCCTTGGAACCTTGGGGTATGTTTTGATTCCAAAAACTTATGTTTTTAACGGCTGTTTATGATTGTTATGGCAAGTGTGCTTGGTTATGATCATTTATTTTTGAATGTCAAATCTGTGGTCTTAAACACTCTTTTCACTGTATCTCCTACCAGAAGGAGTTTGTTTGGTTAAAGCTAAAATCATTTCTAGGTTGGAACCACAATACTCCTTTTCTCTTTCCTTCCGTAGTTCAATTTGAATTTAGGTAGACCTCCAACTTTCATCATCACCTGAGTTTACTCATTGTAAACCCTCTGAACTTTTTAACAGATTTGTATTTGGGTACAAAGGTATAAAGGGAACGGGATGTGTTGGTGTCGGCTTGTTTTCCAACTATGCACAGAAACTAGAATACCCACTGGTAGTCTTTTATTTCATTGAAATGTTCAAGTCTTTCATGTAACCTCATTGATTTCCAACAGCAAGCCATTTTAATTTGTCCATCTTCTAATACACTAACAACACAAGTCCCATGTCTGAAAACCAAAAGGTCAAAGATCGCATAACAGGTGATCGACAAAAGTGGAAATTTAACACTTTTGCTTCAACCATTTTCAGTTCATGGATTTGAACTACTCAATATATGAAACTATGCACTCAATTCCGACTCTCCAGTCTGCAATCATGACAAAAATTACAAATAAATCGAGGAATGCAATTCAAAACCACATATTCAGAAACACAACAGTAATCAAAGTTTCCATTCAGAACATAAGTTACAAAACATAAGTTCCCAAGTTCAGTGCTATTCCCATCTATCACACATAGAACCATCATTCGGAATCCAATACATATGCGATAACAATACAAGTTACAAAACCTAGAAAGAAAATTACAACAGGGCCCAAACATCGACTATTGGCCTCACGCTCCGAAGTCGATGCACCAACACTAGTTGATGCTGGGTTTCTCCGTAGTATCTATCTTCATGATACTTGCACAATGCTTCTTTGGCTTCGGCAAACGAACCATACCTCTTGTGGTCATTGTCTGGATATCCATTAACCTGAGCTTTAGCTTCCAACCAAGTTGTATAAATCCCTGGTTTACGGCCAACGAATACCACTCAATAGGGCATTGCTGTGGAAAATAACAGTTAAGTCAAGTCTTCTGCTGCCCAAATAACGGCTCATTAATAACTAAGATTGGTGCATTAAAAGTAGGTGGGGAATTTTCCAGTCATGCAGTGGTGGTAACTCACAAATCATTTGAAAATGAAGACAACAATGCATTCTATGCAAAATGGTTAGGAACAATGCATTCTAGCGCAAGATATATACTACAAGTTTCTACAACTTGAAACTTCCCAAGTTCCTAACCATGCCACTCCGAATGGCATATGGAAGTGAAGAATTCTCGTTGCATCTCCACAATTTGTATACACCATAGCTGACATGATTGATCAAGCTGGAATCTTAGTTTAATCAAGCTGGAGAAATACAATATCAACATGATATACTGACTTCAATTCGTTTATTCAAGCTGGAAAATTTTAGTCTTACTTTTAATGCACCAATCTTAGTGTAGAGTTAGGAAGATTTCTTACTATTTATCTGGGTTTGTTAGATGGAACTGGAGAAATTTATCAGGCTGGGTAAACTTGTTTTTGTTTCTCACTCCATGAATAAATCCCACAGAACATTAAGCGGTGTTTTCCATACATATTCGCATCTATCCTCCACACCGTGATGCTATAAACTTGTTCTATTGGTACAAAAGTGCAGGAATAGAACCATATGTAACACTCCACCAAGATTTGCAAATCGATTTCAGATATCAAACAAGAAACGAGAGACAGAGAGAGTTCACAGTTCAAAACCGTAGTTTCAAGTTCGAGTTCGAAATCGCACACAAAATACACAGAATAAACTAGGGTTTTCGATTTGTACCAAAACCCTTGATTCGAACCAGAAAAATGAGAGAGAGAGAGAGAGAGAGAGAGAGAGAGAGAGAGAGAGAGAGAGAGAGAAACCCTAGTTTCGAGTTCGAAATCGCACACAAAAATCAGAAAAAAAAAACTAGGGTTTTCGATTTGTACCAAAACCGTAGATTCGAACCAGAAATGCGAGAGAGAGAGAGAGAGAGACCTTGGATGTCGAATTAACCTTCAGAGCATGGATCGATGTGGTGAATCGCCATGAATCGCCTAGCACCTCTCTCTCTCTCTCTGTTGCTGGTGTTTGAAAGGGGAAGGAAGGAAATTACCCGTATTGTGTTGATTTGGGTGACCCGCGAGATGTTTTTACCCCGACCCGTGCCTTTCGACCCGTGTGTTCCTCCTTTTTTATCAGAGTCGTTGGATGCGATCCAACGGCTGAAACTTAAAGTGCGGACATAGGCTATATCAGGTCGTCCGGATTGGATCCGGATTGTATATATATATATATATAGGCGATGGAGTGATGGCTATGTGGGGCTACAACTTCTTGTATCAGCCTTTCTTGAACCGTCTGGAACATGGTTCTACTCATCCTCGCTTGAGCTACCTTCCTGCACATTGGAACACCCTCGTTAGCACCATACTGGATTGTGAAGTCTAGAACGGTACTCCGACGGTCTAGCAAGAATGAGAAGAAGAAGAAGACAAGTACTCAAATCTAGGGTTTGAGAGAGATTGTGTGTGCATTTCACCTGATGTACTTTGCCTTTTATAGAGTTAGAGTGACTTGGGCTCCAAGCTCCCTCATGCCTAGTGCACACGATAAATGCTCAGCTAACGTCACTATGACGAATGTGAGCCAGCCGATTGAGAGCACCTACTACCACTAAATCGTGACACATGTCTCCCATCTTTCGGCTGACATCATTTGTCACGATTAAAAAAGATTACAGGAACGTGTTTTAACCCTCGATCACATGCACCTTGTCTATGCAGAGTCAGCCTTACATAAGCCTGGATAAACATCTTTCAGCACAGATACGCCTCTCGGCACAAATGCCTAGAAATGACTAATGATCTGACCGAGGGGTCATGATTCCATTTGATTATAGGCAACGTTTAGGGCACCGGCGAGGCAACCGAGCCCTTAGGCTTCTTGATACATCGAGCCGTTAACATTATCTGAATGAGGCAAAACCTCTATGTTTTGCCGACTGGTCCCTCCGGTGCACCTTTCGGCAAAGCACCTTGGAGTTTTCCTGGTGCGCCTGAGGGCACTGGATTGGACCTCTCGGCCCCAGTCCAAGCGTTCGGCCCTTACAGGCTGCTAGCGCACTTTTAAATAACAAGCTAGGAGCCTAGCACTTCACCCATTTATCAAAAAATGTTCCCAATGAATTCTCAAACAAGAAGGGCACTGTTTTCCTATTTATTAGTACGTAGTTGTTCTTGGCAACTTTTAGAGTTGTTTTCTAGTTTCTTTGTAACTACGTGGCTAAAAATAATCTCGTGAAAACTGTTGGCTATTTGCGTGTGATGCAGTGATGTTTGATTCCCTTTTATCCGGACAGAGATCTCTACAATTATTTGGTTCATACCTTACAGGCTTCTTTGCGTCACTCTATCCAATTCTCTGTACGGGAAGGAATCCGAGGACACAGATGTTCTTAAACATTTTTTCAACACAAAAACTAGGTTGAGAGCAGAGTTTTAAATAGCGGTATCGGTTGCGATATCGATGTATAGGGGACCGGCGTATCGAATGATATGCCACGAGAATTGGGTGCATCGGTTTTGAATTTTCTAATTTTTTAGAAGTATCAGCCGATACGGTACAGTACGTATCCGTATCAGAGTTTTCAAATCCCAAGACGAACTGGATACGTATCAAAACTATGGCACTAGAGACCACGATGCTACTGTCCGAAACTATGGTACTAGAGACCACGATGCTACGTTTTGGTGGGGTTAAGAGTACTACTGGCAAATGGTGGTGTTTTTGGTTGTACCAAAAAATCACATGCGTGTTATATATGCTCGTATAGATTCTCTTTCAATTGGTTTTTTCCTCTTGGCTTTTCATCAACAACTCTTTTCTATTTACGCATTTTATATATGCTCGAATATTTGTGTGTTTTTCTTCCGTTTTAGTTTTCTAGTTATAAGTCTATATTTGGCACGAGATCGACTATGAGTGCTGACCATATACAGTAGAGATTATACACATGTACATTTGTGATGCACACTAAGAGATCCCGAATGAGAATCAAGTCGTTCCCCTAGTATAGCATCACGAGTACGATATGAGAAATTAGTTATTTCCCATATCGTATAGATGCGCTCTATCTTATAGTCATGGTCTTATGGCTCCAGTTTTTTGAATTGCTCAATAACAAAGATGCCATTATTTTGTAATCCACATTTCGGTCTATCTATGTATGTAATGTTCACAAATAGTCTACTAGAATTGAAGAATGTAGCCCTAACCATTCTAAATTCATATACACATTATCATATGTCTATATCTTGGTCAGTACAATGTTACCAAGTTTTGTAATTTGCACACGTTATTGAAAATGTTTTTTTAACAGTTAGGAGTTGTCCGGACCAACTTACGCATATTTTTAGTCTTTTACTATTCCCTTTCCCTTACATCTTTTCTTTTAGAAGAATCATTGGTTTCATGGTTCGTACCAAAAAGATGCTCCATATGCGATGCAATTCTTTATTCAATCTCAATTCTTTCATACAACCACCTAGTAATCATTCCATGACAGTGTTAGCAAAAGTCAATGGACTTTTGAGCTTAGCAACAAACTACATAATAGCTTTAATTACTTGAAAATAAAGGTTTCAGATAGTAATTATCACTATGTACAGTCGATTAACAAATTTTCAAATAGCCCTGTAGGCATTCATATGTGGCTTTCACGCGCAATAATTTTCACTTCATGAAATGATCAGGTGCCACAGATAGTTATTTCTTTTCCATGGGACAGACAAGTACAGAAAAGATTTAGAACTGATCTGTAATTCTTCCACATAAAAATAATTTCTTCAATAAAAAAGTTTGCTCTTCCATAGAAGAGACTTATTCGTATTGAAAGAGGCGATGGCAGGTCCAGCCGATGGTAACCTCTCGAAAGAAATAAACAATAAAGTATTGCTTGTATGATATTCTAAGCAACGCCTCATTCGGCGGTAAATAACAGGATCTATTTACAAAATGTTCAAATCGACTATTAAAGAATTGTAGTTTTCAAACAATATTGGATGTATAATCACATAAAGTTGGACAACGTTCTCTTCATCAGAAATAGCAGGAATCTCCCTTGACGTTACATCTTATAACTCTATCAAAATACCTATTGGAAAAATATTCAAGTACTTTGCATACTAATAATGTCACACAAGGGTACTTCTAAGCTTGTCACATACAGAGGAACAAAAGAATTATACTACCCCAGGTACAGGTACATTTATATATACATAGGATTCACTCGGAAAATCAAAACTAAAAACGCATAAAAAACAAGGGATAATCTTTTTTTACTGATCATCAGGAAAATAGGGTTTGCACCGAGTAAATCGCCGCCATTAATCCCGAGATCTAACTGCTGGATCTCGGGATGGACAGAGGGAATTTGCTTGGTGCAAACTCCCTTTCTGCGGATGATTTGTAAAAAAAAAGATTATCTCAAAAAACAATAGATAAAATCAAAACTATAATCGTTGATTTTCTTTACCAAAAGTTAAGCGGCTCAGCCACCAACCCAATTTAAACAGCTTATTTTCAAACATTAGCTCTAAGATTGGGAGATAACATATGACCTCTTATGACCAAGCATATTAGGTATACGATTTTATTTTGAAACCTTGTTTACTTGTGGGGAATATATATAATATTAGTAGTCCAATCAATTAAGCAAAAACCTCGGTTTTAGGTACAAGACCTCACCTAAAAGACAGCAACCTTAACAATGATGTACAATGAAAGACAGGCCCGCAAATCGACCAAAGTAGTATTAATAAAAGGCTAAAATTTAACACAAAAATTGGTCGGTTGTCAAAGCCTACCTGAAATTTAAGAGTTTGCTATTTTTTAAATTTTAAGTTTGAAACCTATTCGAGGATAAGTTTAGTCAAAATTTTGTTCCAACTTTAATTGCCCTTGTCAATGAAGAGTAAAATTAGTCTTGGAGAAGGGATTAATTGCCCTCGGATGTGGCCCTACGGTGCTTTTGTTGTTGTAATTTGAATTGTTCATCTTGTAGAGCCTATTCAGTTTTATTTTTACTTACAAAATTGCATTAATTGGACATTGGTAAGTATATTAGAAATTGAATTTTGGTTTATTTAATGACAATGGCGGCTTCAAGAATTCTCTTGAGGTTGTTCAGAAATTCTACTACGGTCCTCTAGAAATTATTTTTTTATATAACTGGGTAGTGCGGACTATCCTGCGCGCACTCATGTGTAAAGGGGAAGGAATCTAAATTGAGCAATTTTGTTGTGAAATGACGAAGACTTGAGTTGGGCCATGACCTGTTTGGCTGTTTCCATTCCACCCTCTTCCACTTGCGTTTACTGACAGAGAGAGAATAGACTAGGGATTGATCTTTCTAAACTGTATTTCACACACATAAGGAAGGATATGAGAAAATGGTGCCGTTCGACAGGGAAAGGCTACTCTCTGGTCCTGATCCATCCAGTCCCATCCAATTTTGGGCCTTCGTGGATCTTTTGTAGGCTTACAACGGTTAATCCAAACCATTCAATTTATGAGTCCTGTATTGGATATTATTATTGCAAAAACTGTGTGGTAAGACACGATAGCTGTGAGAGCACAACACATTTAACACTTTCGTGCAAGAAATTTAAAAAGGATGGCAAAAATGATGTTCGTGCGTCCAACTTTTTTTTTTGTTGCTAAATCAAAACCTTGTTGCCACAAACTCATATTACACGGCAGCTGGGAAGAACATAATTTTTTAACTTGTATTAGTGCTAGATTTGACTTTTCAGTAGGAAGTTTGTTTTACATACATCTATACCTTTCAAGTACTTGTGGATACTAAACATGCCGTGGATGGAGGAGAAGAGAAGTTTTAACTTGAAGACAGGGACCATAGACTTGGCTTTTGGGGTCTTGTATTGTGGTCCTGACCTTTTTTTCTTTGGAAGTTAAGGTTGATTGCTCAAGATGTTAACCCGGAAGGACCGGTGTGTCCTTTGTACTATTTTTTTTTATCCATGAGTCTTTTACACCAATGCGGCTCCATGAATTCTCTTGAGGGTGTTCAGAAATTCTACTAGGGTCCTCTAGAAATCATTATTTTATATAACTGGGTGGTCCGAACTATCCTGCGCGCACTAATCCCATGGTCTATTTATGCCTCACCACACACATAAATCGGGCAAAACCAATGTCCTCTAGAAATCATAATTGTACATAAATAAATAAAAATAAAAATTCTACTAATACAAAATGCTACCGAAACAACAACAATTCCAAGTCAATATGGTTTCGCTTCGACGAGTTTTAGGGGTTGCTATCATAAAAAAAGTTTCAATAGGAAGTGACTCTTGCACCATTCTTGATTTTCTTATCACAAACTTGTCCATGGTTCCAACTATATAAAAAAAAAAATTAAAAAGAATCAAACCTATGAATGGCCTATGTAATAATCCAAATCTATTGTGTCTATATACCCTCTATGCATATATGTTAAAGTGTTTCACAAAAAAAGATAGCGAGCATATATTAAATTATTGATCTATATTTTATAATGTAATGAGCAATCACTTGGAATAAGTATAAATAGATTAAAGAGATATAGTTAAAAGTGTTCTTATCTCTTTGAGCTAAATGTGTTGAGACAAAGAAACACCGAAATTCTCAAATATCCAATTTATACTATTCTCTAATGGAGTATCAAATAGTGCATGGTGAATTTCGTCATTAGGATTGGGTGTTCAAAATTTTTGGGTAATGTGTTCAGACAAGTGTTCAAATATTTTGGTTAGGGTGTTCAAAATGACAAAAATTAAAAAATAAATAAATTTTTACATGTATTTCTAAAAAAATTATTTTTTTCAGTGTTCAAGTGACCACTCTCGGCTCTTCTTAGAGCCGCCTCTGTTTAATGGATTATTGATACTGCAAATAATTTTAATGTTAAATTGTTCATGACCGCGAATTTAATAAATCAAAGTTCAATTTTCAATAAACTTATCGATGTCCTACCAATCTCATTCAAGTCGGGGATATAATATCCTGCGGGCCATATATAAGAAGAACGATAGAGACTATTACAATATACGCCACAATTGTAATGGTGGAAAATTGACGGTTTTAACTGCCAGTGGAAATAATTTAAATTTTTCTAAAAATTAGTTGAGATGTGCGTAAAATAGCCCGTATGATGATAACATTTTTCTATAGGAAAGACTACATTACACACCCCTATTTGGGTATGTGGGATACACACTTCTCAAATATTACGAATCGATTATCTCTTGTGAATAAAAAGTTACATTTTTTTGTACAAAAGTTAGGATTTTTTTTTTTTTTTTTGTGTAAAAGTTACAAAGCGTACCAAAATGTTATAATCGCAGAGAAAATTATGAATCATATTTCTGGAAAGTTACGAGATTTTAATAATAAAGTTACGAAACACTAAAAAGTGTTACGATTGCCATGAAGTCGAATAATATAAACCATACAATAAGTGCATCCGTGCATGTAGTACACATCTTTATGGAGGGTGCATTGTAGCCATTACCCTTTCCTATACACTAGCTATAAACCAATGGCCACGACAGAGAAGTGTGAACAACATTTCCTTCACATTGGTGAAACACTATAAGTCGAGTCAACATCCGGCATACCTACATCTCCCGCGACATGGCCGGAACTGATTCAACCGTCGGCCACCGTCGCTCCTCGTACTTCTCCAGTTGTATGTCACCGTCATGTGTTCTGGTGCACGAAGAGTACTATTCCCGCATTCACGATGATCAGCTTCCTACCGATGGTGACACCGGCCCGAGGCGGAGATGGCAAAGGATCATCAAGAAGATAGTGAGAGAAAGCAAAAGCATCTACGGATCTACAAAGCCTCCGACGACATTTCAGTACGACGCCGTTAGCTACTCCCAGAATTTCGACGACGGGTGCCACAGGGAAGAATTCAACCGGTGTAATCCCCAGGTGCTTCGTGTTAGAGAAGTTAGATTAAGAAAAACGTACACTTCTGATTTCGCGTTTTCGAAAGTTTAGATCGATCGTTGTGTTTTCATTGATGCAATGTGATGATCTGAAAATGTTATGCTCTGCGCCTAAAAAACTGAGATCGGAAAGATTTTTTTTAAAAATGGATCTATGGGGGAGTTAATTGTCTTTTCTTTGTTACTCGGTATTCGACCTGATGAACGAACGAATCAGATATCAATTTCACGGACCACACTACCGGGTCATATTGATAATCTTCCGAGTCCCGCTCAAAACAAATCAGATTGATAGTTTCAGATTTAGAATACTTTTTTGCCAAAATTTTCCCAGAATATACTGTATTTTTGATTGATTTTGTCTTGTTACTTTTTAGTTATCTTAACGGAACCGCAACACAATTCCGTCGTCCACAGAAAGGTGAAGACTAAAGAGTGCGACCAAAGTTGCCCGGACTAATCAATTTAGGGTGAATTTTCACTGCGATATTTTTGGTATACTTGGATGATAACTTGTCAAATCAATTGATGTATAACTGTTTGATTTGATAACTTGTAATCTAAAAACACCGAAAACACCAAAAATACTGTCATGTAGTACTTAGAATTATAGTATATGAGAGTGATTAGTACGGCGACGGTGGCTGAGAGCTCCGGCGTCCTTATTTTATGTGTTTTTTTGTTGTATTTTTTCGTAGGTAATTTTGTTGCCGGTAGTTTTGTGTGTTTTTGGCTAGTGATTTTTTATTTAATAATATTTTTCTAACTCTACACCCAAAAAAAGAGTAATTAGTAATGTACAGAATTTGAAGTGCATTTATGACAAAGTGTAGTGCCAAAATTATTTTCCGATTGGTTTGTTGATGATGTTACAACTTGAGTGATTTAAATTAAAATAAAAAATAGACTTTTTAGCTTAATAAGGATGCAGATCCTCTTTTGAGCCTGATTAATAGGGAAAACTACACTTATACCTCATCTGACTTGGGTCATATGCGGTTACACCTCCTCTGATTCAATTTGATGCACTGCACCCCCTGTAATTTGCACTGCACCCCCTGTAATTTTTAAAATGTTGCATCTGTATCCAATTCCATCAACGTTGATGAAAACTAGACCTCACATGCCATTCTCGAGAGTGTGGAAAAGAAACTTAAGGAGAAAGCAAGGTTATGAATGCAGGTTTTGTATAAAAATGGTACCAAGGACTCCCAATATCGTACTGTGTCCTATACCTACTTGTACAAAGAAATATCGGGCATATCGGTCGGAATTGCATATTCCGGCGGTATGAATCAACAGTAGAAAATGAGAAAAATTGAAAGAGAAAGAGGGAAGAAGAAAGCTCAAAGCCAAAGTTGCTTTCCGATAAATGTACAGTTTTTTTTTTTTAATGGAAAACTGATCGGATCAATCCCTTCTCGGTCATTTTTTTTATGATTCCTTGCAGAGACCTATAAACACATTTTAAACTCATTGAATGGTTTGGATTGTCAAAATTTGATCGGGAAAGTTGAGAATTGGGTGAGTCCCGGCCGAATGGAAACAAAATCTGGGATTCCTGATGAGATCAGGCCTACGTGTACACACACACACACACACACACACACAGACTACAATACACACTCCTATCTGGGTATATACCATATGCACCTTCAAAAGGTTATGAGTTTTTAGTATAAAAGTTATAACATACACCAATATGTTAAATTTTAAATGAAAATGTCATGAATAAATTGCTGAAAAGTTACGAGTTTTTTTTTTTTTTTTTTTGTGTAAGAGTTATAAAAAGCACAAAAATGTTAAAAATTTTCATAATGCGACACAATTTGGACTACATATTAGGTACATATGGTACACACTTTTAAAATGTGTGTATTAGGTAATTGATCAACGAAGAAGATGAGGGCATATTGGAAGAGGAAAAGGAAATCCTACGGGTTGGATTGCTCGTTAACGAATCTGCATTATTTCCTTTAACATCGACAGAATTGGAACAGATGCAATATTTTTAAAAACCACAGAGAGTACGAATGCAACAAATTGAATGAGAGGAGTGTAATCACTACTTGGGTGAAATAAGTCCCTATGCTTCTTAATTACTACTTCTGAACAATGAATTAATAACCAATCAACTGATATTCAAAACATGATATCATATGTGGTAATTTCATGTTTGGAGACCAATATTAATTAGGGAAAACCCAATATGGGTTGAATATGTCATTAGGAATCACATCCCTATTCCTGTCTCTGCCAAATGTTGGAATTAGAAAAGCCTGACATCACATTCCCGTTCCTATTTGTTCCAAACATTGGAATCATGGGTAGAAGACATCACATTCTCATTCCCCATTGAGATTATTGCCATTCAAACGCAGCCTTAAGGAAAAGATGATTGCCTATTGTGGTCATCGTAATATTATTGCTCTTATAACATATGTCCACATATTGTACATCTGGGTTCCATTTGTTTCAACTTAAAATAGACTTAAAATATAAATATTTTTGTCTACTTTTCGTTTTTAATGGTGCAAAGCATGGAAAAAAAACATTTTACATGTGCAACGTTTTACCTCAACCGGCGGAAAATAACTTTTCGATATAACTGCAGTAAGTGAGTTTTGGATTAGAAATATTATTAGTTAAAAAAATTTTGGATGAAAAAATATGTTAAATGACTTACAACAGTTATATCGAAAAGTTAAATGAAAATTTTGGGTTGGAGTTATTGTGAATAGTTAAATTCTTCAAACTCACTTTTTGAATAAAAAATATTATTTTGATTCTTCAAATTGAAGAGTTGGGTTGGAGATGCTCTCAAAATGACATATTTGGAGACTCCTCAAAATATGAATTATGTTCTCTATATATTTGTTGGCCCAAATAGCAACACAAGAGAGGGGTGGATTGGGTTTCCAAATACAATACAGAATTGAGAAACTAAATTGGCCCAAATAGCAATGCAAGAGAGGGGTGAATTGGGTTTCCAAATACAATACGGAATTGAGAAACTAAATCCAACACCTAATAAGAAATAGTCATTTCAGCAGATTGAGCAAACTCAAACAGAATAATAAATAAGCCGAAAGCTAGTTTATTGCAATTGAAAGCGCAACAATGGAACTAAACCAATTCAAGCACACATGCAATAATCTATGACCGAAACTAAAGAGTAAAGGGAAGAGAGAAATAGAACGCAAAGATTAATTGTGGTTCGGTCCGCAACTTCACGGCCTAGCCCACTCCCCAAGTGTCTAACTTGAGATTTGCTACACTATCTCCCATAGTTACAATCCTTCTAGCTTCGCGGGTGCCAAAAAAGCTTTACAATGAGCAATCTATCTCCAATTGCTCCAAATATATTTTTGACTTCGGTGTTAGTCACACATAAACCAAATAGTTTTGACTCCGGCACTACAACAAAAACTACCTATGGCGACGAAATGTGGCGAGAAAATTCAAATTTCCTCGCCAAATGGGTCTTTATGGCGAGGATATCGATTTCGTCGGCAAAGGGTACTCTATGTCGATGAAATTATATTTCCTCGCCAAAAAGCAAAGATTTCGCGAGGAAATGAATATTTTCTCGCTAAAGGGCACCCATTTGGTGACGAAATAACTTTCCTCCCCAAAAAGCTAAGATTGGTGACGAAATTACCTTTCCTCGTCAAAGGGCACTCATTTGGTGACGAAATTATCTTTCCACACCAAAAGGCTAAGATTGGCGAAGAAATGAATATTTCATCGCTAAAGGGTACCCATTTGGTGACGGAATTATCTTTCCTCGCTAAAAAGCTAAGATTGGTGACAAAATTATCTTTTCTCATCAAAAAGCTAAGATTTGGCGAGGAAATGAATATTCATCGCTAAAGGGCACCCATTTGGCGACAAAATTATCTTTCCTCGCCAAAAAGCTAAGATTTGGTGAGGAAATAAATGTTTCCTTGCCACAAAATCTAACATTTGATTCCTTCCCGTGGTTTTTACTCGTGTTGGGGTTTTCCACATATATCTGGTGTTCATCTGTTTAATTGCTTTCAGTTTGTGATTGATTTATATATTGATTGATGTTTTTTTATTGAGATAAAAATTCTAGCAAATTATTAAACCTAAGCGATCTAGGATTTTTCAGAGATGGCTTTAGTACTATGGAACCCTCATCTTTGAACTTGTTAGAAAACCAAGTAAACAAAATGAGGCCAGGAAGAGTGGAAACTAGAAATAACCCTCTAGTTTTATGTTACAAGTTATTGAATCTAATATACCTATTATCAACATGGTTGTTGGTTGGATTAGTAGACTAGTTTACACATCCATGCAGTATACAAACAAGAAATAACCCTTATCAAATAGAAGAAAAACAAGAAAAAGTAGTACTCTCCTTTGAATTGGAAAAAAATATAAAAGGGTTATAGAAAAATATTAAATTGTCACAAATATTAAATTATAAAAAAAATATTAAATTAGAAAGGTATAAAGACTTATAAAATAATTATAAAAAATAAAAACTTCAGTAAAAGTAAATAACATTAAAAGATTTAAGAACAAATTTAAAGGAACACTACAAAGAGACTAAAATTAGACAAAAAGATTTTTTTAAAAAAATTAGTGAGGTGAAAATTAAAGAGCTAAAAACGGTTTATATATTAAAAGTTGTAGCATTTTGCATTGAAAAGGAAGTTGGTGTGGTGGATTAGTCGTGCGTTACTAGAGAAGAGGTTGCTGGTTTGATTCCCGACGGAGGCGGAGAAGCTGGGAATTGAATTCTCTTTTTTTTTTTCGTTTCAGGAGTTCTAGTGAGGAAATTTTTCCACACCAATTGTTCCGAATAGGCGAGGAAAATAAAATTTCCTTGCCAATTTGCTAGAATAAGCGAGGAAAAACTTTTCTTGCCAATTGTTCTAATAGGCGAAGAAATCTATTTTTCCTTGCTAGAATACCTTTTTTGTTCTAATTTGGTGCTTTGGCGAGGAAACTAAATCCTTGCTATAGACCTTTTTTGGTGTAGTGCGGTGCTAGTAGCACCTAACCTCAAGTGATTTTCTCTCCAAAACCACTCACAAAAAGATGACTTTCGCAAGAGTATAAATAAGTGTATGCAATCCTTTTTACAATGAAAATTTAGCTCACAAAATAACACTCTTTCTTAGTTTAGAATATGCAAGATAAAACTTGGAGTTGACAGATTGAGTAGGCTCAATACAAATTTTGTTCTTCCTGTTTCCTTTCATATTTCCTTCTTCTTTGTTTGCTGTATTTATGCATGGAGAGCATAAGAATATTTCCTTGTATAATTCAATCAAATCTTACAAAATTAATATTTACTCAAATGAGTATCAAACATCAGAATATTAATTATATTTATCTTTCTATAAAATATGTTTTGTTATCATCAAAATCAATAAGGTATTATAAAAACCTTTGGACTAAAATTTTTACACAATAAATGATGCATAATTTTGGAAATTATGATCCAACATCCACAAAATTAGTACCATTACGAAGAATTTAACAATATCTTTGCCGTGCAAAAAAAAAAAAAAATCTTTAAAATAAGACTAATCTTGAATTTATTTGGTGAATGTTGGAAATTTAATTAGTATTTCAAATTTGGAGGTAAAATGAGGAATCATTGAGTTTCGAGTGTGTTTTTTTCTCTAGAGAATGTGGTTGGAGTAGGAGTAAATACTTTTCATTGCATAACTCGTTTGAGGGATCATTAGCTTCTCTCCATTCTACGGTTGGGGTTGGGGCATGTGGATTCTACCATGGATCAATCCATATATATATTTTAGACTTGATGCGTATATCGTCTATGGGAAAGTTGGAAAAAATCACATCTTTTCGATAGTTCTGGCCGAATGATTTCACCGGTTTGCCTGGTAAAAAAAGATGGATGAGGGCATCCCAACAAGACTCTTTTATAGGGGATTTTAGCAATAATAGAGAACCAAAGTTGAAATCAACCCCAAACAGCTCAAACAAAAAGTTTGTATTTTACATGGATGAATAGTGCCTCTCCTGATCTCTCCCTATCTAGAGAGCTGCTTTTCACCGTCTTTTCTTTCTGTCTTTCTAGAAATAGAGATGATTGTTGGAGTTTTAAAAGAGACGTGGGTAGGTAAAACGAAAAATGTGCACTGTTCACTAATAGTTTTAGCTCAAAATTTGCCTATTGGGGATGCACTGTTGGGGATGCACTGATCTAGTTTACAAGTAGATTTGCCCAGACTTGGCTCACGGCATAAGCCAATGAAGCCACCGTTCTGGACCCCAAATTAAAAATGTCAAAAATAAGGGCCCCAAACATGTAGGCCTCTTATATATATGAAGACTTAATTAATTAGTACATACAACTAAAAGTGCGAAAAGATTAATGTTCAAATGATCGATTTAAGAGTATTGTAATGGTTATTTGTTTCTAGATGACCTTATGTTTAAATTTGTGCAATGATAAATATTTTGTAATGGGTTTTTATGAACACTGTGTTAAAAAATTTTATTATGCAAAAAATATGGAGGACCTAATAATGAACTCGTTTCAGGCCTTCAAAACAAATGTGGCAGCACTGGATTTGCCTCAGAGCTGGGTGTTCCTGGGTTGCTTGCCTGATTTACTATGTGGGAAACACAAAAGAAAACGATACATGCACAAAATATCAGACATCAATAGTTTTGTTGTCCCTGACTCCCTGTTAATAGTGTAAAGGCTAAAATACTCAACTCTAGGGACGCATTGTGTACGCGCAGTTGTAACTCGTAGCTATGCCAAAATGATTCGTACCACAAGATGCCACAACAACTACACCACAAGAACGTGATAACTTTCCTCACCTCGAAGTCTCAAAACGAAAAACCACAATAAGTGGAAAGTTAAAATAACCACACCCTCTTAACTCGGACTTTTTTAATGACACACCATTCCGAAGATACAACATAATGGTTCATAAAATACACAACAGAACCTCATAACTTTGCTTGTGGCATGCATTTGTCTATTGTATAATTCGGTTGTTAATTTAAGGAGTTGGGAGGGAAGAGAATTGATATAGACCTAAGCTTTGCATGATATGTGCAGAGTGGCATATTGTTATCCCCAAAATACTCCATGGAGTATATGCTGGGTAGCATCGGTAAACAATGGCTACCTTCATTATAGACCTTTTAGTGAAGGTTTGGTACAGAAATACACACGACTAGAATGCAAATAGTCAGAACATCTTCGCAGGACAAGTGGTATGGTCATCTTCAGATGGAACGAGCACATTCACCTGTGAACAAGGCAATTGTTAATAAATTAGTGTATGTTTCGAGTTCCACATTTCAGTGGGATTTAAGCATTCTAGTTCATTCTTTTTTTCTTTTTTTGTTTAATCCTTATTGGTGAGATGGTCGTACACTGACTCACTACATTTACCAAATTAGTGGTGTGGCCTTACGTGCATACAGCATTTTGAAATGCTATAATGCTGCCAATATGGATAATACTCTGTTGATAAACCACTCATTCCACAACTAAACATTAGTTAAGAAAGCTTTGGGTGAAGCCAGAGAGATGAGCCTAGTGGCAAGTTGAGCCGTGACAAGTTCAAACGCCCATGAGGCGTTTGACCTCTTAGGGCCATCCCTAGGCTATGCAGGGTAATTATCCTAATTTTTGGGTCAGAGGGACTGCATGTTCCCTGAAAGAAATGAAGAAGACAGCTTTGGATGGATAGTTGTTCTAGTGCACTGTATAACATTTGATGAGATGTTATTGGGATCAAAGACTGCATGGAGCACTTTTGACTAGTAACTTGCTTTCTTAGGGCATGCAGATGAGGAGAGGACTTTTACCTGGATCTCCTTGTCCTTTCTAGTATCTCATGACTTTGTGGTTGATGGCTTAGCTGGAGATTGATGGGCACATATGAGTCCTCTTCAATGCTGAAACCATATGAATTTTGGGTGTTTCCAGTCACTGCTATCACATCCCTTGTGCCATAAACCTGGGACAGGAAGCCATATGCCTGGTGAGGAAACTAATTACACCCGTTATTCGTTTCACCAGTTTGATGCAAGTGATTCTAATGTATGAGTCTATTCAGGATTGAGATAAGATTTTAGTTTGTAGTCCAACGAGATACCTTTTTATACAACTCCATGTTTTCCTGACGAATGAGGTTTACCTTCTTGTAGAGTTCAATATTTTCTTCATGTATGAGGTTCCCCTGCATAAATCCAACTAGGATTAGGTTTTTATTTTTTTTGTTTTTTGTCAGCCTAAGGTTAGCTTTTATAGCAAGAATTATCATTGACAAAGAGTTTGAATCAAGTAACAGCTTTCATTTGGTGAGACCTTTCGATGTAGCTCTTGTATCTCATTAGTTAGAATCTGGTCCTGGAGAAGTTGGAAAACCATGTAACGGTAAGTAGAAAAATCATATCAACAATAGCGAGAGTTCTACAAAGAAGGCACCTAGAGCTCAACTCTTTAATATTCTTAAAGACTATGGGGTTCTTACCTTTTTTGTGCGGACACCTTGCAAACTTGTCTCCAATTGGTTCTCTAGATTTTGTAGTTCTTTGACACTCAAACCATAAAGTTCTTCTCCCATCAGTTGTCTGTCTCATCAAAATTGTTATCTTTCTTTTTCTATCAGATGTCAGGCATGTTTCGTATAATAATCATATTAGTCTTTCATATACTGGAGATACGGGGAATGCAATGTTGCATCACTTGTCTAGTGAGGAATAGAGGATCTTCTATATTCTTCCAGCCTTTGTTATGAATTTAACTGCTTACTAATTAATCTTTCCCATGATCTTCTGGTTTATTTAAGATTGTATGAGAAAAGTATTAACAAGGTAAAGGAAGAATAGGTTTACCGATGATTTTCTTGCAAGTTGTGTAATTGTTGCCTCAAGATTGCAGCTTCCCTTTGCCAAAACTAGCAAGTATGATGTCACAGATTAAGTGTATAGAGAATCTGAGTATCTAAATATAATCTGCTTCCTTTACCAAAAAAAAGAAAAAGAAAACATAATCTACTTGTTTTAAAATCTAGTCGACGAGTGTAGAAGGAATGCATGACACTGAAACAAACAGTAAGATTATATGAGATATGCTCACTCAAGATATAAGCTAAGCTACCAAACCATTTGGTTGCACTAGCTTGGGCCATAAGACTTTTAGAAGGTTTCAATCTATTTTCAAATAGGGGAATGCTACGGTACACACCCCCTTTTTGGGTGTAGACGGTCTGCACCCGCATAACAAAACCACCAAGAGGTATAACTAGTTATGCTAAGAACCAGTATGCTAAGAACCACTAAGAGGCGTAACTGGTTATGCCCTATAGGCATTGACCTATGTTGTTTTGACATCCTTTTTTCCCCCTTGAATTAGTTTTTGATGGGCTACCTATTCTAGTTTACCAAATTCTGTAATCATATAAACTAGTATGCATTTTTTTAGCATAAATGACTTAACTAGCTAACTTCTCCCACTCGTTCTATCCCAAGAAATATGGACACTTCCACGATTCTCATATGGATGGGTTTTTTCAACTAATTTACAATCTTTGTAGAAGTTTCAAGTCTTTCCTTCTCCCTTTTTGAGATTACTGCTCCTTTCTCAAATCAGCTCGTGCATTTTACTAGTGTTGTAGATTAGTCGGCATAGTTTATCAGTAAGAACATCTAGCTACTCTTAGAGAGGTTCTAAGCAGAGTAGTGATGGGTTTTCTTGGTCCTAATGGGGATCCACTTCATTTTAGCTTGTAGTTATCAAGAATGTGGTGGCTTTTCTATGCTAGTAGTACAAATAACTTGCAGCAGTCATAGTATTGACCAATTTTCCATTCATGTCTCTATCTTGCTACCTGCAAGAAGAAACCATTATTCTCAAAAGTATCTGGCAGCAAACTTTATATTTTAGTTGGATGTTTTGTATTCTATAACCCCATCCGGTCAGGACAAACGGACTATCTTATAATGGAATCATGTCAACCATTTTGCCATCATCCAGAGACACTTCACAGCATAACATATGTGAATCTTATCTATTTCTGGTTCCTTGTTTGTGCAAACAATATTTAGGCATTAGCTTTCTGTTAAATTGTTGACCGTCAAGGCGCCAACTCAATTATAAGCTTAAGTTGCTAGAGCTGTAGTAACTTTTTTCCTTCGTATTTTTCAACATGTCCTCTCACATGTGACCAGACTCTCTTCCATAAGTTGGCCAAACACATGCAGTATAGTTGAGATACAAAAATAGGCATGTTATTGACTATCAACTCTTACTAAACGCTTAATTTGATATAGAAAGGGAAAATTGGTACTTGTATCCTTATCACTTATATCCTAGGCTGATAGAAATATCTGATGATATGAAAGGGTTTACACTTTTGAGTTGAATAATGTTGTTTAAACTAGTGTTACTTGTGCACCCATGACTTTGCATATATTTCATGTCTGTTTTGCATATATATAGCATCATTTGAATATTTTTTCCAGATTGTCAAATCAAGGAGTAAAAGCCTCTACAATGCGTGAAACGATTCACTGCATTCATCTAGCATATAAGACCTTGATTTATTTGACCTATTACCTTGTGAAGTTTATAAGATTTGGAACATGGAAGTTATATGTATTTCTAGAATTTTCCACAAGTATATTTGCTTTAACTAGCTGTGCAACGCCAATGCTCTGGATGCTGAATGAAAGAAGCATGGTAATGTGCACATAAATCAAAATGATTCTTGGGTCTGCCCTCTCTGATGCCTTTTGGCTTTGATTTGAGGGCATGATTCCGCAGCAAACGCGACGGTATAGGGGGATCACTGTTTCAGTGGTATTCTGTGAGCAGCCACTTTGTGCATTTATTGCCAAAAGTTAGGTCTGTCTCCAATCCATCTGTTTCAGTGGTATTCTGGGAGCAGCCACTTTGTGCATTTATTGCCAAAGGTTAGGTCTGTCTCCTATCCTTCCCCCGCCCATACCCCCAACTATTGGGGACTAAATGGGTTATGTTATTGTTGTTGTTTATATTTGCTTTAACTAAGACACACACCAAGGTCCCAAGTGTTGGTCTTGTGACTGTTGTTGTGCTTTCTTAGCCAAGGAAATAAACTTCTCCACGCTTCTACATTCATTTTGAAGCAAGATGCTGGAGTAGGAAAATCTGGGAGCTAACTTAGTAATAGAGGTTACGCGAAATTTCTGGATAATGACAATCTTTCAAAAAATAGTGCATGGAAACAGTGTTGAGAATTTCGTTCAACTCTGATAGACATTGTTATCTTGATGCACTTCTTCGTGGACTTAATTCCATTAAAAGATAGTTCGTTCCTCTTAGCCGAAAAGAGTTCTAGATTGGTATATATGAATCCTTTTATTTGCTTGCTGTAGTACATCAACTGTTTTCTGATCACTACTACTGTATGTAAAACTGGTCAGTAGTGTACCCTTCCAGGCGCCACTTACGTTCCCTAGACACGCATTTGGAGCTGTGTGCCTAATGTCTGCGATGTGTCTGCTCCTTACAGGATTTGATTGCAAATGTGCTAGCATGCACACAACTAAACCAGCATTGTAGGAGAACTTTCTGTGCATATCTGGTACGTGGGCTATACTCTGGGAAGTGAAAAACTATGGTTCAGAATATATCCCTCCGCGACTGGAACTTGAACTGGACTTAAAACGCGGAATCTTGATCAACCTTGACTTTCTGTTTTGCAACTGTATATTATAGTAGAATCCTTGCATAGTGTGGTACAAATTGTACACTACGGTTCGATAGGCTTGTAAAGATATGTGACAAATTTGCAGTACTCATGTATTACTGGCAAAATGCAATAATAGTATCCCAAACACTTTATTATTTCGTCTGGATAAGTCATAAAGGTACGTAGCTAGGGTGTTAGAGGAAACGTACGTACCTTGACTTCCGAATCTCGATTGTGGAGCGGATGATGTTCCTCTTTGGATTTGTTATACCGTTCAATTACTGTTTTCATGCTGGCAAGAGTAAACATAAGAGTGATCAGATTGCGCAGTTGTATTTATCTCTCATTTTTGAAAATGGAGAGTGGCAGTTTAATGTTTCGTGCATTTGCATCATGGTGAAGACTATAACAGGACGAGAATCTTTGAAGAAGCACTAAGAATGGAACAAAAAAAAATAGCAAGGGAGGATCTGATGTTCTTGCAAATTTTCAGGTTATGCTTTGTGAAGCATTTCAGTCAATATTGGTCATAACCTATGTAACATAGACACAGACACGAGATTCTAAAAAAGGGACACGGACATGGCAGGGTACACGACAAAAATAAATAAAAGTAATAAAAAATATTTATTTTATACCAAAGGAAATATAGTTATATGTATAAAAATGAAGCTCCTATTTATATAAACAAGCATCATATATACATATCATATTATACTTTTAACCCAAAATATTTGAAGTAATACACATTTACTCCCAAATATTTTAAAAAATTGCATATTTAACCCCTGCTGTTAGAGGTGGCAATTTTGAACCCAACCTGTGAACCCACCCAAATCCACCCACCTAAAACTCAACCCAACCTACCCATATTATAATGTGGGTTGATATGGGTTGAACTTATATCAACCCATATTTACATGGGTTGGGTTGTGTTGAAAATGGGTTGAAAATGGGTTGAAATTGATCTCATAGTATTTAGTGCCCCTCCCTAGAAACATTAATTAAATTTATGGGACACGCTACACGCCACGTAGCGTGTCCCATACGTATTGAGCCGAGTCCCAGTGTTGGACACGGGGACACCCCAGTCTCTACAGTGATGGTGCTACATAGGTCATAATCAATCTTGACTGAAAATGTGACCAATAAGGCAATACCGGTTCGAAGGAGTTCATTCGGTCAGGTATTTCAGGACATTTGGTTTAGCCTTTGAAAGTGAGCCTTGTTAGCACATGCCAAAAGAAAACCTAATAAAAAGCTTGGGCTAAAGTGCTAGAGGCCTAAAAATAATTAAACATCTAAACAATAACCAATTGCAATTAAAATCCCTTAAAACAATTCAACACCAATAAAAGAAAAAGAAACTAAGGCCAAAAATTAAATGCCGTATTCCTGATAGTGTTGGTTTGGATTCAATAGGTTGGATGATTTTCTGTAACTAAAATCTAAAAAAAAAAAGGAATTTTTTCTTTATTCAAAAACTGAAACCGACTGATCCTTATTTAGACCGGTCGAAACCCAAATGTTCCGGTTGGTTTGATTTGGTTTGATCGGTCATAATTTCACCCCTACATACACCTACATATTCTGTATAGAGTAAATGGTTCAATGCATCCACAATATGTAAACAATGTGGCTAAATTTTCAACAGCAGCAAGGAATCAAAATTTACATTTGATTACTCTTCAGCCAAGTGGAGAAAAACTTTATAAACTAAATAAATGCTCTAATAATGGTAACTTACCTAACACAATGGACTAGCTTTCTTGACTATCTTGTCCTACTTCGACAATCCAATAAAGCATGCAACCAACTTTTAAGTCTTGGAGTAGTTCTTTCATCTATAAATGGAATCATCTATATCTCCTTTTCATATCATACTTTAAAAGAGTTTTCTGTGTGATTCAAAAGCAATTAAATCCAAGTAACACAACGTATCATCAACTAGCCTATGGTACCCAGGAGTGTCATCAACTTGCGGCGCCACTCATTCTCAACATCTATCAACATTAAGGGAAAAAATCAAAAACAAAATAGTAACAAAATGGGAAAGGCTCCAGTGAAAAATAGTATATAAAGTGTGTAGACATTCTAATTTGGACCCTCTAGATGTTTTTAAGCAGTGGCCGGTTCCGATGATGAAATAAATCAAAACGTGCCTTAGAAGCTAGGAACAATGCTCTTTTATTTTCAAAACCCAAAGAAAAACATTTTCAAAAACAACCTTGACATGCACTCTTGAACGCTCTAGTCAAACTTGAGAGCTAAAAAACCACTCCTGAGGGCTTAAGTCAAATATTCTCTATACGGACCTGAGCAGTTGTCAGGTAGGCGCGAATCTCTGCAGCCGCGAGATTCCCTACGTAAAGCAGCCGGGGCACACACGCCCCTCCCCCCCTTCCCAACCATTTCTAATCATGATTATTCCCTCAAAACCCCCTTAAAAAACCCCATTTCAACCACTCCTCGTGTACTTTAGTTTGGTGTAAAAAAAAATTAAAAAACGATATACAGAACCACTTCATTTTTTGATTTGAAAAATCATGATTTTAATACCTGAGTGCTAAAATCTTTTAAAAAACTGAGCCTTAATACACTATCGTACATACTCTCACAATCTAGCCATACGCACCTAAAAAACCAGCCATACTTGTGAGAAAAACTCCTATTGTTTTAGTGAGAGAACCAACCACATTACACTACAGTTCACTCAGCCATACACCCTGTTCATACCAGCCACATTACTCAAAAAACATTCACCCTTTTAAGTGAGACTAACTCCACAAAATCACTCCAAAAATCCTTCACAATACCCTAGCCGACACACTTGAAAAGCCAAGCTTCTCAAAAATTAATCTCATCCATCTTCAAACACTGATTTTCCAACAAAAGGAGCATTGATTCAAGCCAAGAAAAAGGTAGAAAACCTTTCTCAATCACTGTTTCGATATACGGAGGGGAGCCACGGGGCGCGATTGTAGTTAGAGTGGTCTACGTGGTTTTAAATACCAGCCATTACGTAGCGTATCGGCCGTTACGTAATGGTTTTTGGCCTCTCCAATACCGTTACACTCCAGTATACCGGTGATAGGAAAAAATCGCACGCGTATCGGCCGGTTCCCGTTACATATCGGTTCGTATCCGATACACGGACCGGTTCACAACCGTTGCGGCCAATACTTGGCCATTACGGGTTATTTAAGCAATTTAAAATTATTTTTTTTTATCAAAAAATGGTTTTTAGAAATTCATGACCGCTACACCCGATTCCCGTTACGTAACATTCGATACTACCGAAACTGTTACACCAAAACCGGTACCGTTACATGTCGCAAAACCGGTATTTAAAACCTTGGGTCTATGCATCAGGAACGGAGCTAGAATTTTGGCGTAGTGGAGGCGGGCTATATATGTGGAGGAGGGGCGGTGTGTTATAATTTAATAATAATTTTTCTTCAAATTGTAGTAGGGGCGACAGCTCCTATTAGCCACCTGACTCCAACCTTGCTATGCATGCATGTTGGTAGGAATAGTCCTTTGGAGAAAAGGGTCTTTGTCAGTTGTTGACCGAATCAAAGGGGACGCCAGGTAGCAATCAGGAGGTTGTTTTCCAGAATCAGTGGCTCTACATATTTTGATTTCTTGAATAAGTGAGTGGTTTTAGGAAGGATTTGACAATTTCATGGGACAAACTGCTATAAATAAAATGATACAAGGCATAGGATCCGCACCTCGACAGTCAAATTCCCTTTATCATTTATAGCTTGTCGGCTTTCACATTATTTTTAAGTCTAGTACTTAGTTTATATTCCAGTCAAACAATCTTTTATTCCTCAATTAGTGTGCTTTTCACTTGTTTTCGTTGTTTCCTTTCCACCATTGTTACTATGTTTCATAAGTACAAGTGACATTTGGTTTGCTTCTTGTTTTCATAAGTTTTTGTACTATATTTTTAAGTCGTTAACACGCAAGGCGCTTTAAAATCACTTAATTTTGTAATTTTTCCCAAGATTTATACTCCCTCCGTTCCATATTAATGTTCCACTACGAAAAGTCGTGTCATTTTTCAAATAAAAAAATGAACTACTTCCGTAAATTATTTTTTGAATTTTTTCGCACCGAATTAAAGTACTTGACAAGTACTTTAATTCGGTGCGAAAAAATTCGAAAAATGATTCACGAAAGTACTTCATTTTTTGATTTGAAAAAAGGTAAGAGAGAGAAAGTAGGGACATTATTTAGGAACGGAGGGAGTAACACGCAATAGTTTGTATAGAAGTCAGATATTAGGCCCTAGTGCCCTACAGCCTTGTTTACGTTTAGGCCGTGACAAGGTTTTGGCACACTCGCGCTATCATTCATCACCCCCTTTACCAGGAGGTGTTGTTTGCTGATCGTTTTTGGGTGGAACACATGTAATGAGATCTTTAATGTTATTTGATCAGAATTCAAAACAATACTTGCTTCGATGATCTACTTAAGGCTGTAGAGATGACTTGTATTAGTAAAATGGGATTCTTGATACTCCACAAGTCCCCTCAAGTCCATGTCAAGGACATGAGAGAATTCAAGTCCGAGGGAAAAGGTGAATGACAAGAGGGTATATCGAGCTCTAAGCATTAAGACTTCAACTCATGCACCGGATTTCATGAATAGATTAGACCAGGTGCAGTAACTGACTCAGACACACTGGTTATCAGTTAAAAAAAACTCCACATGCTCCTTGGTGAGACTCAAGTCACATGAACGATCGATTGAAAGATTAGGCAAGGGTTGGGCTAGAGGAATGATTTTTCTTCTAGTTGGCCAATCGGATTATTTGTATCAAGAATGGAATACATAAAATTAATTTAAATTATAAATACTGGATCTATATATCAGCTCTAACCTTGGAAGTTTCATTTCACTAGTCTCAAATAATTTCTCTTATTATGTCCCCGCAGTCCCCTACTTAGTCTCTCAACTTATTAATCACTCATACAGATTGCAATGAATATGAAAAAGAGAATTTCAGATCAAAGATCTCTCGACACATACGCGATCTAGCTATCTAGTTCTAATCTTAGCACTCCACTTAGTTCGCGTATTAGGAATGATCACATCTTTTATAACTAACAGTTTAGGTAAAGTAAGAAAAAACAGAAAATTACTATGCACTGATTATGAAAAAGAGAATTTGAGATAGATTAAAGATCCGACGCATATACGATATAGCTAGTTCTACTTCACTTAGTAGCAATGACATGTTTTATCATAAGTTTAGGTAAAGTAAGATAAAAATAGAAAATCACTATATCTATCATTTGACACATATACGATCGAGCTAGTTCTACTTCAGGTATTAGCAATGACATGTTTTATCAGAAGTTTAGGTAAAGTACGATAAAAATAGAAAATACAAGATCTATCATTTGACACATGTACGATCTAGCTAGTTCTACTTCACGTATTAGCAATGACATGTTTTTATCAGAAGTTTAGGAAAAATATTATCACTGACACTTGACACTGTACGGGTTATAATACTCCCTCCGTTCCTAAATAATGTCCCTACTTTCTCTCTCTTACCTTTTTCAAATCAAAAAATAAAGTACTTTCGTGTATCATTTTTCGAATTTTTTCGCACCGAATTAAAGTACTTGTCAAGTACTTTAATTCGGTGCGAAAAAATTCAAAAAATGATTTACGGGAGTAGTTCATTTTTTTAATTGAAAAATGGCACGACTTTTCGTAGTGGAACATTAATATGGAGCGGAGGGAGTATTTTTCATGAGTAAAAGAAAAGCTACTGAAAAAGTTTTTAAAACCTGGTGCTCGCGAACTCATAAAGCTTGCCAGTGCTGGAGAAGATGATCAGGCCGACTTCTGCATCGCACAGAATCGCTAGCTCCTTCGCCTTCTTCAAAAGCCCATTCCTTCGCTTTGAAAAAGTCACTTGCCTGCTCGTTGTGTTATCGATCCTCCTAATCACGATCTTTCCTCTACCCATCTTCTCTTTTCGATTAGGGTTTCTAAATCAATAAGGGATACATGAATGAAAATATCGATGGAGAGAGCATTATCAAGATCCATAAGAGTCAAACATTAGAATCATCAACAAAAAGTGAAATAAGAATTGAGAGACGAAACATTACATTAATTGATCAGCTCTCAAAGTTGAGTCTAGGTTTTGATGGTGTGAGAGTACTTCTTCTGTTAATAGGATTTCTTTCATCTCAAAGTCAAGAGCTTTTTTATAAGCAGAAAACAGTGGGTTTTGAGCAATACAAGACACAGCTAATGTGAGCAGTTTGGTATCTAAGACAGCTAAGATAAGACTAGTTTAAGCTTAAAAAATGCTTTAAAAAATGCGCTTAAACAGTATAGGAACTCGAGGGGCGAATCACAACTTCTATATTTATGTTTTCCAGTATTGTATATTTCGTTCGCGCCGTCGCCGTATCTATCACTGACACGTGGGGTTATGTGTCTTACCTTAATACTTCTAAAAGTGGAAAATTCATTTGGGTTAAGTGCTAATTAAACAAGTGATAAATTAAGCATCCATTAATACTACAACTTTTTACCCTGTTATCCCTCCTCACTGTCCCTTAAGAAGAATCCCTTTCCCGTCAAAGTGATGTTCCATTTTGATTTAATATGCCTTCCAGTGGATGGGAAAATTTCTTCAGTGGTTTGGGCCCACAAAATTTGCGAATGTTGATGATTGACGGAGAATCAGAGATTGACCGTCGAACAATTCTCTTTGGATAGAGGGAATGGAATGGGAAGGGAAGGATTTGGAGGAAAAAAGAAGGCTTGGATGTTTTGTTTGGAGTAAGTATATGAGCAAAATGGTGATTTTGGCGTATGCAATCTTTCATATAACTAAACAACTCTCGGCATCGGATATCTTGGCTTTTGAATTGATCAAGAACGTATATAGCGTTGGGGCGTGTTCCGGTCATTGTGGGGTCTGTGGCGGAGTAGCGTGGGAAGGTTGTGTAACGATCCGCGCTAGCTGACCAGTCAGCTAACTCTTAAACTAATCACGTGGTCAAAAGTTGAATCTCAAGTTATACAGTAACTCAACGCGTGCCCTTGTATTTTACTCTACAATTTCTTTGCCCACCGAATTGGGACTTGGGGTCTCATAGGTTGCGGCGACACTGTAGTAGTGGAGGCGTTTGGATCTGTTTGGCGGCAGTTGATGCTTTAGGTGGTGGGGTGTCTTTGGTTAGGTCGTCACATGACGAAGGTGATCTTTTGGTCACCGCCTGTGTGGGTAGCGACGTGGATGTAATATTTTTGCTGTGTCCTAATTTTTAGGGGTTTCTGTGAGGTTTGGTGTCATTTTTTGTGATTTGTTGCAGCGTCCGTCTTATTGTTTGGGGTTGCGGCGGTGGCATTACGTGATATTTTTGTTGACGATGGTGGATTGCGGTGGTGGCATCGCAGAATTTTCCCGTTGATAGCAGTGAGGCTGAGGCCATTAGGTGATTGTTGTTTGGGTGGTATTTTGTTTTGTTTTTTTTTTTTTTGTGTTTCTTTTCTTTTTTATTCAACCTTTGATTAGATTCTCTTCTCCTCCCCCGTCTGATGTACTCTTTGTCAGAATTCTTATATATTGAATAATTTTGCCATTTCAAAAAAGAAAAAGAAAAATAAAATATGAGTTTCGAAGGGGAGAATTCACATCTCTTTCCCTGGCTAGAAGAGAGAATTCTTTTGCTTTTCAATACTTTTAAGTTCCTAGGAAAAAATTTGTGAAAATATGTGTCAAAAAGTGGATATATGATTAATCAGGGTATAGTTTAGTAAAAAAAAAAAAAAAAACATGATCAACGTTTTAGCCGCTAAAAGTGTGTAAGGTGTCTCTAAATGTTGGTCTATAGTGGCGTTTGTGGAAGATTTAACCATTGATAAAGAAGCGTGTGGCAAAGTGTACGAAGTTCAAAAAATCACACCGGTGGCCAAAAACGTGCAAAAAAGGATTAATTCTACACTAGCGTGTGACAAGCGCAAGTAAAATAAATGTTATACAAGCGCTTGGAATAACAGTTAGTAAAGTGATACTGCAACGGGGAAACTCCAGCGGCTTACACAAGCACTGGTACAGACCACACAGGCCCATAGTAGCATTTTGCGAAACCTTTGGCAACACTTTTGGCCGCTGTTATTACTCGTTTTTCTTGTAGTGAAATTCGGGTCCTCGTTTTAGACCGGAATAGATTGTCTAACCCTTGATCACTTATTGTCGGTAATAACTATCCCAAATTTGTTATTAGTATATAACCAGGTAAGATTAAGAGACTATCAACAATTTTTGATAATTGATTGCTGAGATGAGTGATCCAGATATGAAATGCCCTGTCCAGTCCAAAATGAGTATTCGAGAGGATCCAAACACTCGTACTATATAAATTTTGCCAATTTATGAAAAGGAAATATTTTTTACCAGTTTCACATATTGATATGAATTGGGACAATACAGTAATCACATATTATACATGCACCTCTCTCTGTTTTTTTTTTTTAAAAAAAAAAAAATTAGAGACTGCTCCAAAAATTGACTTATTCCTAAATTGACTTATTGCACTTTACAAGACAATTAATTCTCTTGTAATACATCAACTAAAAAAGTCAACTAAAACCCATTTCTGAAACTAGGCTTTATATCAAACTAGTTTATTAAGAGGTTTACCTTCAAATTCACAAGTTGCATGTAACTTATGAATCAGCCTAGGGTAAACACCCCCACTGAACCAATAATATTCATAATAAACACCACAAAAATTTATAACTAAAAATTCCATATATGACACCACAAAGTTTCCTATAACTTAGAGCCATCTTTTTTACTACAAAAATCATAAACACCACAAAAATTTGTAAACACAACCACAAAAATTCGTAAAAGTAACCCAAAAATTTCATATCTCGGGCCATGAAAATTCTTAAGGTAAGACCCAAAATTCGTAAGGTATGTACCGTATAGCAAAAAATAAAACAAGCTACAAAATTCTTAGGAGTCACAAAAAATCGTAATTGGGTTACATACCGGAGACTTTCCCATATTTTCTCTATATACAATGTCGTCACTTTCATATCTCGGGCCATGAAAATTCTTAAGGTAAGACCCAAAATTCGTAAGGTATGTACCGTATAGCAAAAAATAAAACAAGCTACAAAATTCTTAGGAGTCACAAAAAATCGTAATTGGGTTACATACCGGAGACTTTCCCATATTTTCTCTATATACAATGTCGTCACTTTATCTTACTCTTATCTCTTGCGCTAAAATAGCTTCTATAGCAGGGATATAATATGCAGCAATTAATTTTTACACACCCGTCTTTACATAAGGAATTCTGATCAGGTTATTAAAAAAATAAAAGCGCGGATGTGTGAATTAGTAAAGTGTGCGCAAACCACTCTCCAATAATAAAATGGGAAATTCTACCATCAGTGATCCGCTGAGCCGATGAGACGACCACTATTTGACTGGTAAAAGTGTTTGCCCTTTTACTTGTAAAAATACACTCTTACCAGTCAAAGAATAATTTCATTGTCTGGCCAGTGGGCTGACAATAGAAAAACTGTGATAAAATAATGTAGTGCTAAAGAACTTAAATGACATTACCAACAAGAAGAAATTAATGGTGGTAAGGGTGGGTGGTTGGAGCTAAAAGTGCTCCCAAATTAGGTTAAAACTAAGATCCCAATCTTTTCCCTTTTTTACTTCGTTCCTTAGCATGCAATATATAGATGGTTAGTAGTTAAACCAACCAACAATTAAAGTAAACTAAAGATAATCCTTTTTTGGAAGAGGTGACATATTTCGGCTTCCAATTAGGTAAAAAAAGTGAGGCGACATTTAATTCTTACCTGCCCAAAAGCCAAATAAATTAAAAAAATCATATTTCTTAGAAAAGGGCACAATTTTTGTTTCAAAATTCCCAAATTAGGTAAAAAGAGGTTTGCTACATAGAGTACAGAGGCCATCTTCTTAACCAACAACCCTAATTAGATATCCAAACTTGAAACTTAAACTCACCTTCTCTGAAAATGAAATTATGAAATTAAGCTAGATAATTTACTATTCTGTTTAATTATGGATAGGAAATCAATATTTGCACTCCCAAATTTGATGCAGGTTCTCCAAGCTACAGTAGTTTTTCAAAATTACCCTTTTGCAAGTTTTATAATTTACTTCAGGCACTCCAAAAAACTTTTACACTTATCCTTTACTTCAGGCACTTATCCGTTTGGAGTGCCTTGGTAAATGAAGAGATAATTTGAGAATGAAGTGCCTTCAGTGATTTTTATATCTTGAAAATGGTAATTTTGTAACTTCATCAAATTTGAAGTGTCTGCATAAAAAAAAAAAGCTCCAAAATCAACACCCTTAATTATTTACCATCATAAAACGAAAGATAGCCAAGATCGATCCTATCCTCCGACACTCATCATGTGAAGAACTCAAGTATCACGCCCACCGCCATTCAAGGGAGCTCTTGACACGCCTTTATTAGCTTAGCCCAATGGCAAACAAGCCGTACAATAAAACTATGATTTACTGCTTAGAATATAAGCAAGTTTATTTAGGTTATATTTTAGGACATCTTAATCATAAATTAAGGTTAATGACATGTACTCAGTGGTTGGTGTCCGGTGTATGGACAGACAATTATATAAATTTGTTGGTGATTGTCCGTAAGCATGGCCTTTGATCGGCTACAGCCCATGTGAAAGCAAGATTTCTTAAACCAATGAGATTCGTTCTCACCGGTAATTAATTTTAAAACTATAAGGGACACCAAAATCTGGACTAAAAGATGACCCGAAATCCAAGGGGATTTTGGACTTGAAATGTGTGATTCATATACCTCCAACTACATGACCTTCGGATAGCCAGGTGTCAATCATCAACAAATGATAGGTGAACAAAGCCCAAGAAAAAGGTGGTCTATGATATACATTCCATTTGTTTATAAACCCTAATAATGGAAATTTTCACTTTTCTGAGTCATCACACCATTGGAGATTTATAGTTCTTCGAGGTTTTGATCTTAGCAAAAAGGTGCACATGAACTTGCATCATGTCCTTTTACCAAAGGAACAGGAGATATGACCTTTTTTTGGAAAGGGAGAGGTATGTCTCTTTTGAAAAGCCATTCCCACATGCTGGACAAAGTCACTGTTTACAGAAAAAATGTGTATAGAAGAAAAATATTTACGGTGAAAGCATTCCTTGTTGGTTTTGTTTTTTACACTTCGAATTGGAGATTTTGTTTTAGAAAATTCAAGATAACCAAACTACTATTATTATTATTTTTTTTAGGAACATAGTTTTTATAAAAGGGACCACGTACGCCCAAAACTCAAGGAGACCAATGAGCAACCGAACAAAACAACACAATAGAAAATCAAAAACCTACACTCTAGGGCCATATGAAAGGGACCACGCTAAAAACTCTAGGAGATGGCCTTGAGAAAATATTGAACAACCAAACAAAACTAATACAATAGAAAATAAAAAACCTACGCGCGCCAAAAGTACAACGTAAAGCTGGACACACTTTACAGAAAAACAAGGCTAAGCATTGCTAAACACAACCTCGGGGGTTTCCCAATCCAAAGATCCTGTGATTATCTGTAGATTTAACTACTTTCCTCCACGAGTAGGCGTTGGACTTCACTTCTTCCACAATCATGGCCAACTAATATAGGCTGAATCCTTTTCAACTCATATAGCTAGGTTGCTTTGTTGGTTTGCTGTTGGTGGCCCTCTAGGGGTTTCACTTTCCATTCCTCTTCAGCCTTATGTTGTATCCATGTTTCACTCCTCTTTGATCTATATATTTTTCTTCTTTGCCGATAAAAAAAATCATGGCCAACTAATAAAATAGAAAATCAAAACCTACGCACGCCAAAAGTACAACAAAAAGTTGGACACACTTTACAAGAAAACAAGGCTAAGCATTGCTAAACACAACCTCAGGGTTTTCCCAATCCAAAGATCATGTGATTATCTATAGATTTAACTACTTTCCTCCACGAGTAGACACTGGACTTCACTTCTTCCACAATTTGCTTCTCAACTAATGCACAATCCTGGCCAACTTGCTGAAAAATTCTGCAATTGCTCTCCTCCAAGATGTAATAGATTGAGGCACCTATGCAAAGCTTGAAAAAAAAAGTGACCCCAGCTTAGAAGCAAAGTCTCAAACAGGAGGAGGAAACCGAAACCCTTATCTCTAATCCTCAACCAATCCAAAGAAGCAAACACGAAGTTAAAAACAAGTGGGAGTGAGATTCCAGTCCCCCATGACATAAAACACGCCTTCTATCATGCGAGATCCCTCAAGCAACCAATCTATCTCGAATACATAACTTGGCCAGAATTGTAATCCATTGGACGAAAGAGTTCCTTGGGATATGTTTCTTATGCCACACAATATGGTACGCACCAACTATGTACCTCAAGAGCTTTAGTCTTAAGCTTTATCAAGCAGACTTAGTACTTTCATTTGCATTCAAAGTCCAAATGACTTTGTCCTCTCTTTCAACATGGGGCACATGAGCATGAGATGTGTTAGATATGATATTCCTCGCAAGACCACTTCTCCCTCTAGGCCATCTCTAACAACTATCTTGGATAATAGAGTTAACCTTGGCATTAAGAGACCTGCCAAAAAGAAAAGCCAATGTATCTCCATATCTATGGAATAAGGTCCCATTGGAATAAGGGCCAAGAAATGTCAATTACCAAACCACATGAATGTATTGGAAGCATTGCCAATCTTCGATTGAATGAACTTCTAGCCATCACTTCTCAACCCAAAAATCTTCCTAAAAGTCAAAGATGCATTGAATCATTAGGAAGCTTCATAGACCAAAATACAATGATGCTTTATCACATAAGAGTGGATCCACATCACCCATTGAATAACTTATTTCTTACTAAAAGCCTGCAGGTGCCTCAACATGGAGGCCCTAATCCATTCTTTTATCCATTTGAAAATCATTCTCCACCTTCTTTCTTTGTAACACAGACTGAAACCGAAGCCACCTTAGCACCAAAAGATTTCAGCACCACCCCATTCCAGAAAAAAACGTAGGCCATACTTTCAATCTCCCTCATAATCTTTTGAGGAAAATGAAGATTGAGAACCAGTAGACCTGTATATTGAGCAATAAGAACTTATCAACTGAGTTATGCCCTCAAAACAAAGCATTGTGTTTGATTGAGACTGAATTAATTCTCTAAAGCATTCTGTCTTTAAGTATCACACAACGAGAATTCTTAAGCTTTCTAGAAATCAAATGGACCCCTAAATACTTAACTGCCAAACTAGCCACAGGGATGTCCAGGATAACTCTCAACTTCTACTTCAAAGCAGAACTAACTCCACCAAAGAATTAAGCACTCTTTTTAAAAATTAGGTTGCAACCAAAAAAAAGATAGAAATTGTTCAACACACTATCAATGGTTGCATATTAAAGTTTGAGAATTCGCCCCACAATTAATGAACATATCATCAGCAAATACTAAGCAAGAAAGGTTAATAGCAGCAGACTTAGGGTGATATGAAAAACCTCAATCATTGTTCTGGATTGCAAGATAGTAGAAAAAGCTTATGTGAACAACAAAAAAAAGATATGGGGAGATAGGGTCCCCCTGCCTCAAGCCCCGTTTACCAAGAAAGAAGCCATTTAACTCACCATTAATGATCACAGAGAACCTTGGAGAAGTAACACAAGTTCTGACCCAACTAAAGAATTGCACATGAAATTCATACTCTGCATGATCCCTAAAAGGAACTCCCAATCAACAAAACCATAGGCTTTCATCACATCTAACATGCCCTTGATCCTCCCACATTACCAATCACTTTATCTTTCCAAGGAAACGAAACCCCCTTGGGTTTTTGAAGCCAAAAGTTTTCGCAGGAAGGCATTCTCCTTATTCAAATCCTTATCTACTTAACCGTAGGATTATCAAACTCACTATGTTCAAGTGATCATCATTACAAATCGTCACTTGTTCAAGCAAATAAATCAAATTAGTTTTAGATCCAGATTTACCCCAAGGATTCATCTGAGAAGAATTCATATAGTAGCCATAACTTCGTTCTCATAATTAGAATTGACCATGCCTAAGCCATAATTAATCTTCACAACACCATAATCAACATGTTTAGGGCTAGCAATAATCGAACCAAAATTCAACCTTTTAGAACCAACAAACAATAGAGGAAACTTAACTAAATCCATGAATTATAGTACTAAAGATCAAACAAGCAGACTAAGAATCGCAGAAATAAGAAATTAGATCCAATGGAGCAAAATTGAGAAAAATGAATTCACACAAATCTCCCTCATGTCTAGAGCGGTTTGAGTCAATATTAAACTAGATAAATATGTTATTTATTATTTCATTAGGAATAAACCTACAGGATAGTTCATTAGCTATATGAAAGAAACAAAAGTATAGCCCAATAATGAGGAAGAAAGAAAAGTGATAGCACCTTTTCTTTTGCTAATTGATATAACTCCATCAGGTTAGGTTTGTGACTTTTCTTGTCAAGAGCTGGAATACAGTTATTAGTTGGCAACATAAACAAAAACTATCTCATCGCCTGAATCGTATGGTGAGGCTTTCAAATCGTCAAATATTTCAGATTCTCAAGGATGAGTTGAGATGCAGAATCTATTGGGGCTTCAAGTATTCATCTACGGAATGGTATGGTAAGGTTTCCAATTTATTAAATCTCATTGTTATTTTGGGGTTAGGCCATATTTTAATTTTAAGGGTTTGAAGAAAAAGGTTGAAAGATGAGTATGGGGGAAAGGTGGAGAAATAACAGATTTGGGGATTGCTATGGAAAACGGAGATGGATCAATGGTAGTAGCAATTATGAAAGCTGCAGATGGGAAAATAGGAGATTCAAAAATGGAGAGAGTAATTACAGTCAAAATTTTTGGGGATCTAAGATTGGAAACCAGAAAATTTTCAAGACTGAAGCAATAAAGAAGTGGAATAATGTTACCAAAAATAAGCCTTTTCAAAGATGGATCACGCTATTCATTGACAACATTCCTAAAAATGAGGACAGGGAAGGGCTACGAAGATTGTTCTCCAAATATGGATTTGTTAAGGAGGCAACTATCCCAGAGAAGAGAAGTAAACACGGGAGTAAATATGGGTTTGTCAAGTATGATTGTCCAATTGCTGCAGAAATGGCTATTTTAAAAGTAAATGGCTTATGTGTGGGTCAAAATGGAAGCCAGAAATTGTTGGTAAAAAGGGCGAAGTTTGGAGGAGAAATTAGAGGAAATGAAATCTGGAGGAAGAAAGGAGTAGCTGAATCTAGTAAGCAAGGAGAGATGAGAAATGCTAAGAATTTTGTGGATCAAAACCATTGGTACAGAGGTATCAATGAAGACAAAAATATCTCTATACAACCAGTAGGAAATGGTTGGTTAGACAGAAGTGCAATCGGAAAGTTAAAGAGAATATTGTCCATGCAACAGTTGGAGATCAGTTTCAAGAAGAAATACTCATTGGATGTGAAGTTTAAATCTTTAGGGGGAAGATCAGTCATAATAATATTCCCAGATAAAGAAAGTAGAGATAAAGCAATGGTAGAACAATGGCTTGTGTTTTGGCTTCATGATGCAAAACCATGGATGGGTGAACCTGCAAGTGATGAAAGATTTGTTTGGATTGCATGTTACGAAATGCCTATTAACGCTTGGCAAATTCCAACTTTCAGAGAAATTGGTAATCTGTGGGGCCAGTTTATTAAGGTTGATGAAAATACTTCAAAGGAAATTTCATATGACAAAGGCAGAATTCTTATAGTTACTGAGAAGTGCAAACGTATAGAAGGACAAATTCAAATCTCAGTTGGAGAAATCCAGTACAAGGTCAGAATTGAAGAAGAGGAATCTTTCATAACCATTCTTTTAAGTACACAACCATCCATGCAAGGCCCTCAGTCAGCTAATGAAGATGATGATGTGGACTATGGGAAGGACATAAGGGATACCAACAAGGCTATTGATAGCCCAATCAGGAATCAGCAAGTGGAAAGAGATGTACAGCTGGAGAATGCTTGCGTCCTTGGATTGTACTTCAATTTGATTTCCCCAAGCGTAGGGTTTAGGCTGATGACAGCATGATAACCGGAAGTCCAGGTCGAGTCCACAGAGACTGAACGTGCAGCACGTGAGTGTTGATTCGCGAATGTTGGTTTTGGCCTTAAAGCGGCAAACTTGGCTTTGTAGTTTGGGGGGGTGGAATTCACTTAACTTCGTGAATGATTTGGAAGATTGAAAAGACTAATTAAAACAAGGCTAAGTCATGGGGTTCACAACACCCATGCCTTAGGCCGATTCGTTCTCCTCTAAAATAACCGGCTCGGGGCGTCGTTAAACGACCCCGAACGGAAGATTTGGTTCTTAAACTCGTTTGATTAGAAATGGTGTTTCTCAAAGAGTAGGATTCTTGTGCCATTTATACAAACATTTTGATTGACATCACCCTAAGCATCACACGTGCCAAGTGGTCAAGCCCTTGGCTACGTGTGATCAAAGAGATTAACAAACCCAAATTTTGATACATAAAATTAATCCTAACTCTTTGATTAACAAGCGATGTTTGCAATATGGCGAGGAGAGCGAATTAACCTAAGTCACGGGGTGCTAATCAACCCATGACCGAGCCTAAAACGACTACTCGATCATTACTACGTAAAACATGACTATTTTTATGAAAGAAATAAAGAACATAACATGTGACGTTAAAAACTTATTTTTAATGAAGATCCTAAGTTAGCCTACCACTTTAATACTTGAGAAATTGACAAACAAGAACTAAAAACTCAGGTTTTCAAAGGATTAAGCTAGGAAAACAAGAAAATGCGAAACTTAATGAAAATGTAAATAAACTAGAGATTTAGAACGGTCTAGTCACGAGCTACAACATTAATAAACGACAAATTAACGGGAGAAGTAAACTTACACGGGAAGTCTAGAGAGAGAGAGCTTGGTTTCTCTCCAATGAAGGAGAGAGGGAGGAGCTAAATAAACTAAAAGGAACTAAAATGAAAAGTGTAATAGAAAGAGAGAGGAGAGAGCCTATATTCTTTCAATTTCTCTCTCTCAAAATATCCTAAAATATCCCAAAAAGCTAGACTTTCCATAAGTGGAAAGTCCAAAAAGCAAGTTCAACAACATCAGAATTTTGCTTGGTATGGATACCTCTCATCAGAGGTATGGATACCAATGCTTTTGCTTGTTCGCGGCTAGAGGTATGGATACCACCCATCAGAGGTATCCATACCAATCTGTTTGTTCGTCTGGGTGCAATATGTATGGATACCCTTCATCAGAGGTATCCATACCAATCTGATTTTTCTTGTTTTCATGCCTTGGTCCCTCCTTGGTCAAATGTGATGCTTCCGGACTTCTTCCAAAGCACTTCTAATCAATTAGCAGCCTTCGGGAGGGACGGTACTTGGTCTTGTGGATGCTTGATCACTCCCGGATTCACCGGGAGTCTTTGTGAGCTCGAGACATGAATTGGTCCACCGGCTTGACTTGTGACATTTTGATTTCCCGGGCCTTAGCCGAGTCTTCATTTCTTAGCTCTTGAGGCCCGGTGTTGGCGTGCCAGGGGGCACTTGACCCTCGGTTACTCGGGACGGTTCCCAATGCGATCCAAAATGCGCTTGTTTGCGTGTTTAACCTGTAACCATAAAAAAACAACACTACGTGCATATCAAACATATAAGGCGCGAAATCGTGTGTGCGTGTGAGCAAAACAGGCTAGATAAACCCCGGATATCTACAATATTGGGGGCTTATCAGAGAACAAAAAGGATGACTTAGAATCTGATGAAAATGGTGATGGGAACCAAAATGATAAATTGAAAGACTACAATCTGCCATTAAGGGTAGAGGAGGAGCTGCAAATAATTAATGCAGATAATAATGTTCTGCTGTTGGAAGAACAACAATATCAAGTCCTAAGGCCAGGTGGAACATTGGCTCTTAATGGTGTTGATGGAATTGATGGGGAAAATTCAAATGAAATAAATGGTTTGGAGTCTATAGTGGAGGATTTTGAGGGCCCAATTTCCTTAATACGGCAAATTAAGATGAAGTGAATAGTGGATGTTTAATTAAAAATACCCAGAGTATAGAAGGCCAAAAGTCAAAATAAGATGATCTGATTGTAAGAGATACAGAGTCAGTAGATGAAGAGTTGAATGCTATTGACCCAATTTCTTTTGGTTCAAAAAATAACTTGAGAGCATCTCAATTTAAAGGCATTGACCTTCTAGTGGGAATTAAGACCATGTGAAAAAAGGAGGATTGTAAGGAGTCAAACTTATGAGGAATGCATGAGATCTCAAGACAATGAACATGAGGGGTACAGAGATAGACCTGCTAGCCAAAGACAGAACTTAATTCTTCAAGAGTTGCAGAATTCTAAGATTACAGGAGCACGACTAGGAGTGGTCTACAATGAAGGGGATGAAAGAATGATGAAAAAGATGATTGAGATTGCAGAAAAAGAATTCACATTGCTGCAGAGAAACAACAACAATAGCTGCTAACAGTCTGGTGGTGAAAGACCCTTTATTCCATTGATACAATGAGAATAATATCATGGAATATTAGGGGAATGGGAAGTACTGTGAAGAAGAGATTTCTATCTAAGCTAATAAAGGAAAGATGTCCAGATATAGTCATGGTGTAGGAATCTAAAATTGAAAGGTTTGAAAAGTCTGTTATTCAGAGATTATGGGGCAACGCTGATGTAGAGTTTGTTGAATCTGGGTCTGATGGTTCTTCTGGTGGAATTCTCACAATGTGGAAAGCTAATGTCTTTAAATCAACCAGCAGGATTGCTCATAGTGACTTCATTTTGCTAACAGGTACTTTTCAAGGTTTTGAATGTGTACTTGTTAATGTCTATGCTCCCAATGACAGTCTGAGTAGAAGAAATTTGTGGGCTGAACTTCTGCATCTAAAATCTCTTTTCCAAGAGCCATGGTGTATTGGGGGGGATTTCAATGAGATTAAAAGGATAAGTGAGAGGTCTGGATGTGTTAGGCTGGAAAGAAGTATGTTAGAATCCAAAAATTTCATTGATAATATGGAAGTGCTAGACTTGGCAATGATGGGGAGAAGATTTACTTGGACAAACTTTCTAGACAATGCTATACACAGTAGATTGGATAGATTTTTAGTGTCTTTGGAGTGGGTTGAAAAATTTAAAATCGCTCATTGGGGTCTTGCTAGACCTATTTCAGACCATTGTCCAGTAATGATACATGATGGAATTAAGGATTGGGGTCCCAAACCTTTCAGATTTTTAGATGCGTGGTTGTCTAATCCAAAGTGTCTAATTATTGCTAAAGAGGTTTGGGAATCTACACAAACTTTTGGATGGGCTGGATGTCAGTTGGTGAAGAAGTTGAAAGAAGTGAAAAAGAAGCTGAAGATGTGGAATAAAAGGGAATTTGGAAATGTGAACAATATAATTGAGGAAGTGATGGAAGCAATCAAAGATTGTTGCAGTCTTAAAGCCCCAAGCCCAGATGGTTTCAACTTCTCTTTTGTGAAGAAAGCTTGGAATATAATGAAGATGGATTACATGTCTTTCCTTCCTGACTTTTATGAGCATGCAACCTTGGCTAGAGGTATCAACTGTACCTTTATTGCTTTGATTACAAAAATTGAGGTTGCATCTTTTTTTAATGAATACAGACCAATAATCATGCTTGGGTGTTTGTATAAAATTTTGGCAAAAATGTTGGCTAATGGATTTAAAAGGGTCTTACCTAGCATTATCGGGGAGGCTCAAGCAGCTTTTATGAGAGGCAAGCAAATTCTGGATGGGGTCTTGATTGCTAATGAGATAATTGATTTTTGGAAGAGAAGTAAATCATGTGGTCTGATTCTTAAAGTAGATTTTGAAAAGGCATATGATTGTGTAAACTGGAACTTCTTGCTTGATATGCTATGTAATTTGGGTTGTGGATACAATTGGTGTAGATGGATTAAGGAATGTATTTCAACCGCATCCTTGTCTTTTCTTATTAATGGCTCTCCCACTGATGAGGTATTTCCACAAAGAGGTCTGAGGTAGGGAGATCCAATTTCTCCTTTCCTTTTCAATGTTGTCGTTGAAGCTTTGAATATTCTATTGGAAAGGGCCAAGGAAGATGGCTGCATTAAAGGTGTTCAAGTGGGCAGAAATGGAATATCAGTATCACACCTTCAATTTGCTGATGATACGATATTTTTCTGTAATAGTGACGTGGAAGAAGTGTTATGTTTTAGGAGGATTTTAAGGTGGTTTCAACAAATGTCTAGTTCGAAGGTCAACTATTCTAAAAGTATGCTTTGTGGTGTGGAAATTCAGGATCAAGAGGTGGATGCTATGGCTCTTATTGTTGGCTGTAAAAGTGGTAAACTACCAATGAAATATCTTGGTTTACCTCTTGGAGCTAACCCAAGGAGAATCAGTACCTGGCAACCTGTAATTGAGAACGTAGGTAAGAAATTGAAGCCATGGAAGAGAAGGCACATATATATGGGTGGCAGACTGTCTTTAGTTAAATCAACCTTGAGTAACTTGCCAATTTACTACATGTCTCTGTTCAAAGTTCCTGTGGCAGTGGCTAATAAGATTGAAAGAATGCAAAGGTAGTTTTTGTGGGGGGACACAAAGGAGAAGAAAAAAATTCATCTTGTGAATTGGGAGAAAATTACGAGTAAAAAGTTTGGAGGTCTGGGGGTGAAAAGGCTAATGGAACATAATGCTGCCCTCTTAGCAAAATGGTGGTGGAGGTTCAGTAGGGAAAAAGAAGCATGGGTCAAAGTAGTAAAAAGAAAATATAATCTTGCTGATGAGATTTGGATACCTACGGTTCCAAGCAGTGGTAAACCATCAGCTGTGTGGCAAGATTTATGTTCTGTTGGAGATATTGGTGCAGATATGGGGGATTGTATTATTCAAGGCTTCAAATTTAAAGTGAACTTTGGATCACTTATCAAGTTTTGGCAACACAAGTGGCTCGGGGAGGAATCTTTGATGTCTGTTTTCCCAATACTATATAGGATTTCAACTCAAAAGGAGGCTATGATTTCTGAAGTGTCGAACAATCAGTCTCAAGATCATTGGAACTTGCAATTCAGAAGACCTTTGAGGGTCTGGGAATTGGAGTAGCTCAACAACTTAATGCATTACTTAGTGTAATTCAGTTACAGGACTCAGAAGATGATTATATGCAATGGAAATAGAGTAAGGACCTCTCCTTTTCAGTTAAATCTGCCTATGATAATTGGGAAGATCTGTGTTTCATGGAAGACAAGGACTTGAGATCCACATGGAAGAATATATGCCCCCCCAAGGTTGAACTCTTTGTTTGGATGGCAGTACAGAATTGTATTGCTTCTAAATCGGTTTTGGTTAGAAGAGGAATGTTAGCATCTGAGTTTGAAGCTTGCCCCTTGTGCAATAATGCAAATGAGACACCTAACCATTTACTGTTGCTATGTGATTGTGCTTGGAAGGTGTGGTCTGCTATATTAGCTTGGTGGAAGTTTGAGTGGATTTGTCCACCCAATTTACTTGTTTTGCTATAGTTTTGGAATAGTTTCAAATTCAAGAGCCTTGAGAGACTACTATGGTTGGGGTGTTTTTATGCAGTTATGTGGACAATATGGACAAGTAGGAATGAGAAAGTGTTTAATAATAAGGCATTTGTGGTGGAGGAGATTATTGATCTATCAAAAACAAGAATGGCAATTTGGGTTAAAGGGAAGTTTGATGTGAAGGATTACTCTGTTGATGATATAAAGAGGTGTCTGGAAGGTGTAAGAAAGGTGAAGCTATGAAGGTTTTTGCAAGTCTAGATTTCATCATAGCTTCCTTGCATGGTATTTTGATGCAGACATATTCATCTCATTTGGGTGGCTGCTAGTGAAATTATGTTTTGATAATGATGCTGATATTGCTACAGTTCGATACGCTATTTTGTTTTAGCCTGATTGATTAGGCTATGCTTCCAGTCATTTGATGACAATTGTTTGTCTATGCTTTCTTTTCCCTTTCTTTTTCTTCCCTTTTAGCAGTTCGCTGGAAGCGATTTTCTTGTCCGTCCCTTGCTTTGTGCTTTGGATGTGGCTTCTTTCTCGATGTACCCTTTGTCGAGTTTTAATAAAATTCTTTTTGCTGATCAAAAAAAAAGAAAAAAATAAACAAAAACTTCAATGATTCAAGGACTAATTTTTAGAATATGGAAAAACATTAGGGGCCAATGTAGAAGAGGTACATTTTTTGTGACAAAAGAGGTACTAATATCTTGGGCTTTGTTTGGAAGTTGGGGAAAGAAGTGAAAAAGAAGAGAAAATAATTGGGAGGAAAATAAAGAGGAAAGTTGAGGATTTTCTTTTATTTGGTTGTCTAAAGAAAATGGAAGGAAAGTTATTGAAATGAATTTTCTCTTGTTTGGTTTCCAAAGGAAAATGAAAAGAAAATAGCATTAAAGGTTATTTTAACTAACCTTTAAACTTAAATTTTACTGCTTATACACACATCAGAGAGCAGGAATCTATTAGCCACCCCAAAAATGGACATTTTAATGACAACAAAGGCGGCTGTTAGCAAGCTTTTTTTTTTTTTTTTTTTCCTTTTCCAGATCTTGAATTTTTCTCCCTCTTTTCCCTCCCTCTTTTCCCTCTATCCCTACATCAACAACCAAACAGGAGAAGGAAATTTTTTTTTAATTTTTCCTTCTTTTCCATTTCTTTCCTCAACAACCAAACAGAGCCTTAGAGATAGTATCACTTAAAAAACCTGACATTGTGATCGGTTGCCACCGAAGCCCAGCCCAATTTGGTTGACCTTGGTCAAAGACTCATGGGGCCTCAATCTAATATGGCCCCAAGTAACCTACCGAGCTTTGTTTACACCACAAAACTACAATACCGCAAGGTTAATTAACCTTCTTTTTATCGACAGCCATGTCAAAAAATGGGGCCCGAAGTGATGAGTGTCTTATCAAATCCCGCTGCCATCTTTCAGTGAATTAAGAGATTAATTCCATAGTGTACTAATGTATTATTGAGTCGTAACGCATCGCGATGAATTCTACCAAGATCTTATCACTATGGCCCAATTCATTCGTTTATAGAGATCGCCTGTCAAACAAATTAGATAACAGGTAATTATAAACAAATGAAAAATCACTACAACTTAGAGAATTAGTAAGACAAATATATTATGTTCAAACCACCATCAATGTTCAATTTTCTTGATTTTTAATATGAAAAATGAAGTGCTCAAAGAATTTCATAAAATGAATGGAATCAATGGATTGAATCATGATGATAGGTCATGAATGAAATGTTACACCGTGCGATCTTGACCATGTAATTTGAGGTTTCATAAAATGTTTTCTCCTTGCCTATTATTGTATTCCATTTCCATATAAAAGAACGAAATAGAATCATGTGAATTTGAACTACATAATTTATTTAAATTAACTTGGAAACATTATCTGGAGATAAGCGTGAGGGGTATAAGAAGGGTTAAATGTACGTAGTCTTAGAGGCTACTTGATTTTTTTTTTTAATTTTAAATTTTTTTTTTTTGCATGGCTGAGAAAATTTAACACTTCATATCAAGTGGTCCATTTGTTTCCTTTTTGCGGACATACACGTTTTCATGAGCATTAATTTGAGGTGTCAATACTAAAAATTCAAGGCGAGAAACCAGAAATTACGGGCAAGAAGGACAGAGCTATATATCATTATTGATCGGCAAGTAAGGGTTATTCCAATAATTTGACTTATTAAGGTTTACGAGACAGATCATTCTCTTATAATATATCAACTCAAAAAGTCAAAATTTGCCAATTCCTAACTTGACTTAAGTTAGGATTTGAAACGAGTTCTAAGTAAGTTGCTGATCGGCTACGATGAACTGACATGCCTGACCGGTTGTGGTATTAATACTGAACATGGCGGTGACGTACGTGTGAGGCCGCGTACCAAACTCATTTTATTACGGTGAAGGAGTGGACACACTAAAGACACATTAAGGCCTTGTTCTCCAATAGATTTTAGGTAGATTTTATGAAAATCTCATAATATGAGCATTTTATAGAGAGGTGATAAAATGGAGTTGTTTTCCCAACGGATAAAATGTAGTAGTTTTCCTATAGATTTTAAGAAGATTTTATGAAAATCTCATCAAATGACTTTTACATTTTATGTGTTGAGATTGGAGTGTCATAAAATATGAGATTTTATGTACCTAAAATCTATTGGAGAACAAAGCCTAAGGACTTCTGCATCTTAGGCTCCATTTCTTTTGTCTTTTTGTTGTTTTTTCGTGTTTTGTTCTTCTTTCTAAATTTTCTTAGATTCGTGATATATATTTATATATTTTGGATTAATCATCTGTATCGACAAGATGAGTCTAAAAGTAAAAAATTGTGACCAAAAATTAAAAAGAAAGTTCACTAAAGACCAAAAAAATACCAAACAGCTATCTTTTTGTCTAAATTATGTTATCTTATATGAAATGTAACACGACATATTTTTTTGATTTCTCTCGTCGATACAAACAATTATTCCCAAAAATTACAATAAAAAAGTTAGAAAATTATTACGAAAAGCAAAAAAAAAAAAAAAAAGGACAAAAAGACAAAAGAACGGCATCTTAGGTTGAACGCGGATGGAAACACCGTTCAAGGATGAATATTTTTCAGGGTCAATCTATGTAATTTAAAATACTGTTAACAAAAAATCTATGTAATTTAAAATAGATAAGGCTATTGTTACCAATAATGAAATCCCAACCAAATAACAACTTTGGTTTCAGTATAAATATATATATACTAAGGACTCCCTCAAACTCGTATTTTGCGGACCTCATGGATCGGGGTCGAATCTCGACAATCCGAACCGCTCAATGTGTTTAAAACGTGATTTTAAGGGTCAACGTACGCGAGAATTCGTCCAAAAAAATACTTGGAAGGGCTTCATTCGAGCATTTTTTGATAAATATATTTGTACGGTTATTATGAAAAACCGTTCGGATGAAGCCCTTTCGGGTATTTTTTTTTTGTGATTCCTCGCGTTGGCCATGGAAAACATGTTTTAAACACATTGAGCGGTTCGGATCGTTGAAATTTGGTATGGAAAAGTAAAAGGTCACGTGACCCCCCCGAAATTCCAGAAATCAATTTTTTTTTTTTTTTTTTGGAGTTTGTGAAAAATCTGAGTCGTTCAATAGCCTTGAGATAACTGTTCCATTGCAATTGTAAAAAATCAACTCAATCAGGATAATTATTGGTAGTTGATCGAATTTTTCGATTTTTCATTCAGAATTTAGGACCCTAAGCTTTTGAATGAATTTTGGAGAATAGTTTGATAAATGTGTGTTAGATTTTATCGTGATCTGAACCGTAAGTCTTATTGAGAAGAGTATTGATAGAAATTCTCTTGATCCGACAATGATAGGTATCAATTCAGTTTACATTTTTAAAATTATCTTTGCATTTTAATAACCATACATGTCAGATCTAAATAATTTCATTATATAAATTCTCTTAGCAACAAGCTTTACAATATCTATGATTCAGGTCACTGGAATACCTGACACACAATTATCAAACTTATCTTTAAAATTCATTTTGAACTTAGGGTCTTAAATTCTAGGCTTATCTGTTGTTTTGGTCCCTGAAGTATGCCACAAATTTCAAAATCGTCCTTTTAAGAATTCTGGTTTCAATTTCATCCTTCTAAAATTTTGACGATTTCAATGATGTCCTTTCCGTCCAATGAGTGACGGAAAAAGCTTACGTGGACTAATGGAATCCCAGTCAGCTGTACCTGTACCTTTCTCAGTGACATGTACCTTTCTCTCAAAGTGCCAACAAGCCAAATTGCTTTGCGCCCCCCTTCCCCTTTTTATCAGATTACCCCCCTCCCCGAATTAATTGTATTAATTCATTTGTTTATATTATTTGTTTATATTAATTCATTCCTTTATTTAATTTTTTTCTTTTATTTAATTATTTCTTTATCTCTTTTTCCTTATATCTTTTTTCTCTTATATTTTTTCAATATTCTCTATATCTTTTTTCTCTTTCATTTATTTAATATTCTTTATTTAACTAAATTAATTTTTTTTATTTAATTTCTTAATTCTTTTTTCTTATTAACTTAAGTCATTTATTTAATTATTTATATATCTGTTTTTCTTTATATCTTTATTTTTTTTAATATTCTCTATATATTTTTTCTATTTAAAGTAGATAAAATATGTTAAGACTGTATAATATTTTACTTATACAAATTCGTTTTTTTTTTTTTGATAGATTTTTGAAAGTAAAGAAGATATATAAACTTGGGTGCGGAAAGTTGGTCTCTAAAATGGTATTGTAAGACCGGATAATGTGTATTGTAATATTTCCCTAAAAGTTACTTCGAATTTTTTAATATAAAATTTACGAGACACTAAAAATGTCACGATTACCATGAGGTGGAACAATATAAACCATACAATAGGTGCATATGTCACTAGAGGGACCCGGTTCCCATTTTTCCATTACCATCTTCTTTCTTATTTTTAGAGAAAGAAAATCGCAAAACAAATGAATAAACACCTTTCTTGCACAATCCAGTAAATTCAACAATCAAATGTAGAGACTTTTCCCTTTTGCCTTTTTCTCAGTCCAAATACGAACAATCAAATTGATCCAAAAAAAAAAAAATACAAAAAATCAAATGCAAAGAGAGAAACGTACCGGGGCATTTACATGGAAAACCCTCTTTTGTATCATAATTTGTGTGGACTAAATACGTATGAGTTAAATCTTAATTACAATAGTTTTGTTTTTAACTAGAACACCATGCCAATTCTCTTCCTTTATTTGTTGGAAAAAAAAAAATGAACTTCTCATGTAACGACAAAATGAAGAAAATTCTCATTTTCCAATTTACAACGACTGTATTGGGGAAGAACGTTTGAAAAAAAAAAAAAACGATCACAGGAGCTCAATCCTTTTTATAGTAGTTAACTATTTTTATTTTTAACTATGGGGAGTATTTGGTTAATTGGTTTGGAAACTAAAGAGAGAGAGAAAGAAGGATGACAGGGACCCACCATTGGTTTTGTTTGTGGAATGGTACATGCCGTAGGATGACTGGGCTTCCGTTAGTCCGCGTAAGCCTTTTCCGTTTTCCATTGGACGGAAGGATAACATTGAAATCGTCAAAGTTTTACAAGGATGAAATTGAAACCAGAATTCTTAAAAGGACGATTTTGAAATTTGTGGCATACTTCAGGGACCAAAACAACAGATAAGCCTAAATTCTAAATGAAAAATTAAAGGATTCGATCAAGTACATATAATTATTCAATTCAACTGAATTTTTATAAGGCAATTGAAAAATCATTCTAAAGTTATTGAACGGCTCGAATTTTTCAAAAGTGACCCCTCTGGGTGGAATTCCTGAATCCTCCATTGGCACCTATCACTATCTCATGACTATCACTATCTCATGACGTATTCGTATCCTAATCTATTATCATAACATATTCGTATCCCAATGTATTTAGAATTTATTGTCACGTAGTTGTATCCGTGTGATCTTTATTAATATCCATGTGAGTATTTGTGCTTCTTAACTTAACTATGGACATCCATGTGAGTATTTGTGCTTCTTAACTTAACTATGGACTATGGACGCAAGTGGTGGCCAGCTCATGCAGTAGAGCTATTGGATGCCCCACATTACATTCCAGAATCGAATTTCGTTCCCCCCTTTCCATATAGTAGATTAGGAGTAACGAATGATAAAAAAAAAAAAAAAGATAATAATAATAAAATAACTTAACTATGGGCAATTCTCATTATAAAATCGGCCATATATAACCAAAGAAACACCCAGTGGCAATTCCAGTGGCACATCTAGAGAGGCGTGCCAGAATTCCACCTTGCCAAAAGTTTTTAAATTCCATCTGGTCAAAAGTTTTTAAATTCCACAGCAATTCTGAAATCCGACGTCTCAGTTTTCTTCCTATTCTAGAAGTGGTATAACCACGATATATATAGCGCGTTTAGTACATTATACGGAGTATATGATTTTACGCATCATTTTTTCTGGGGTACAAATTCCACACTTACGCACCTTAATTTCACATTCTTTCCCCTCAAATAAAACCAATAAAATCATTGATACCAAAGAAAAATAAACTACCCGTGGCAATAGGATTTCTTAGAAAAATATACAGAAATAGGGGCGAAGTTAGGTTTTCTAGTCATTGAGTGAAAATCTTACCTCGAATCGTACACGTCACATTTTCTTTTATTTGATAACCAAAAGATTGGATTTTGTTAGGCAAAATAAAAAAATCTTGAATTTTTGTTGACATCATGTGAACATTATTTAAAAGCTTCTAACAAAATTTGATATGTTAAAAAATGATAGAACCATTTAGAATGATTTGTGCAATAGACACAAATAAATAATTCAATCCTTCATCCGCGTTTTTTTGTTTTTTACAATCTTGATACTCTATTTCTTTTTTTATTTTAGGTAGAATACTTGAGGCAATTAATTTTAGGAGTACTTACGTAGAGTTTTTTTTGGGAGTTGACACAGATTTAGTGGGGTCAACTTTGCAAAATGACTTATAAAGCTATGACAATTGTGGAGTTTTACAAAATTGAGTGGAGTCAATTGATCCTACTTGTAGTATTGATAGAATGATGATTTTTCATATAATTTGCGGCTGTAGCATTAAAACAAACCCTTACCATTTTCTTATTTTGAACAGCCATATTATTAAATATTTCTATTTTCCCAGCCACTATTTTTGAAATCGAAAATCAATACTCCATGTGTTGAAATGAGATAGAAAATCAAAAGCCCATAAAATGTCATGAGTCTCCACCACAGTAATTACAAAGAAATTAACCACTTACGAGATATATGCATGCGGGTCATGCACCATTCATTTTATCAAAAAGTATATTTTCTTTTAGGTGTCTACCTAGAGTTCGAATAATTAATTAGATGATTTTGAGCAATTATGTTCTAGACTGCGAGTATAGAAAATAATGGAGGGATGAAGTATGAAGAAGATCTCGTCTCTAAGTCCCAATCTTTGATTAGAATGGTGAAATATTGAATTCGGGAGACTGCACAATGTGAAAGGCTCAAAGCGTTTTCAAGCCCACAGGTTGAAAAGCTAGCTCCTCAAAAATCAACACTACAAGAACTGCTAAATTGATATGCGTAGGTTTGTCTCTGGGACATCCGATATACGCGGGTTTTCTATTTACCAAACATCGATAAGTTATCTTCCAAAGCACAAAAAAAAAAACATTGGTTCGTTGTTTGACCACAAAAAAGTTTCCTTAGGGCTTGTTTCGTCTTTGTTGTCTGGTTTTGATTGTTCTTACTTTGGCAAATACACAAGAAGATTTGTTAGGTGGATAGTTTTCCAAAACTATACTTTTATGATCAACATTTTTAAGACCAACAAATTTTTTACAAATTACAATAGAAATTTTCTTTTTTTGCATTCTGGAAGGCACTTTTTAAAAAATTCCAAAAACATGAAATTATTTTATTTCCAAAAAAGATTGACATTGAAAAAGAATTAATTGAATTTTTTGGAATAGTTTAGACCAACAATATTTAAAATACAGTAACATATTCTTTCAAAGTTAAAGATTTCTCAAACATACAAGAAAACAAGACACAATAGAAAAAGATGGAAGCTGGGGAGGATTTCCAAAGCATTTCTTTAATGCAAAAGATGGAAGCTGCTTTTAGGTGGTCATTGGGTGATCCACCGCCAGAGGTGTCGGATGATGAAGCCGTGTTGGTGGTGCTTTGATTGGTTTTTCAAAGACTATTGTATGAGTTTTTGGGCTTATTGTTGTATTGGGTGTGCCCTTTTTAGGCTTAGGCCATTAGATGATTGGGCTTGTCCCTCAGCGATTTTGGGCTGCGACCCAACAGGTGTTTTGGGCCCTCCAACCTAGGTTGGAGTTTTTTTTTTCTCTTCAACTTGATGTACCCTTTGTCAAGTTTTTAATAAAACTTCTTTTGCCGATCAAAAAAAAAAAAAAAAACAAAGTGAATTTTCAGTACTATCACAAAGTAGCATATGTACGAGCATCTCCATACTTGATTTGATATCACCCGCTACAATCACAAACACTTTGTTTACTCAAATTTGGCTGAAAATAAAAACAAAAACCTTTTTCTTCCTCTCTCTCTCTCTCCTCATTTCACACCCCAAAATCCAATCACCACCAGGTGGACTAGGTCTATGATCACCAAGGACGACCACCACCACAAGGGACGACAACCACCACCATCACCAGGGTCGACCAACGCCAATTAATCACCGTGAAAAATCCAAATCTGAACTCCGTCCGTTAATCACCACCACCGCCACTGAAAAACCAACACCACTTTCGACAAAAACCAACACGGACCACCCCTTACAACCAAAATGTAGCTGTTGGAAATCTGGTGAAGGCTTTGGTTCTTACCAAATTTGGTGAAAAATTGAATAATTAAAACCTAATTTTGGTTCTTGATTGGTGAATGGCTGGAGGTGGGTTTTGAGTATTATTTTTTTTTGAAATTTGAATTTTAGTCTAAATTTGGTGAAGGACTAGAGATGGACTAACTTATTGCAGAACTGTATATTTTGAACTGATGGACAAAGAGGGCCTTTTAATATTTTGTAGAGGACTTGCATCAATTTTCTACAAGTAAAACCGATTAAATAGGACTAGTTTATTTGGCGACTCTTCTTCCTTTTTTATTGCTTGACGTCAGCCGAATATAAACTGGAAAACAAAAAAAAATTCAAGTGCATAAAAAACTGGTACCATGTAAAGGGTACAAGACTCTTAATGCAATATAGTTTTAGCATTAACAAAAATAGCTTTGGCGTTATCAAGTCCCTTTAGAAATACCTGTGTTTTTAAAATACCAAAATAGGCCCCATCCACTGAGTGCAACTTTGTTCACCCTCCTTAAAAGAAGGTTAACAAAACTCTCTCCCTATTGGTTGAATTGGTGTGGGTCCTATTACAAAGTGATGTCATGCTTACCTATGCAATGCACTTTTTGGTAAGCATGACATCACTTTGATGTAAGCATACCATCACTTTGTAGTAGGACTCACATGTTTCAACCAATAAGAGAGAGGTTTTGTTCACCCTCTTTTAAGGAGGGTAAACAAATTGCTCTCCTATCCACTAAGTAGATTATTAGATTTTTTTTTGGCTTTTCACGCTTTTTGAGATATATCAATCTCCTTACATGTATCAACTCAAAAAGTCCAAAAACCAAAAGTTTGGTGGTATTTTTTTCTTACATTATCATTATCACATACAACAGTCCAAGACCAAACCAAACGTTAATGCTATTGTAAACTTGTAAATGAAGCAGCTGACCACGTCAGATTGTAGTTTTGAATCAATATAAATTTTCTTCTTTAGCAAAAACACAAAAAAAAAAGTGTATAAATTTTCTTCGACAAGAGAATATTAAATAAATTAACAACGGTCACAAGACACTATAGCTTGACCCAACAACATTATGGCCAAGTCCACACTAAAGTGTTTTTTGGTTTTTTAATTTTTTAGACCTTTAGGTGTGGTTTAAACTTACAACTTGTTCCACTAAAGTGTTTTTGTTTTTTGGTTTTTTGAGTTGTTAGCAAATTACCAATATGCCCTTGTGTGGTTTGTGGCCAGACGGTGTAAGGGGATGGCAAATTCGTAATTTTATTGCAAAGGGTAGTTGGTTTTTTTTTTGGAGTTTTTTGTTAGTGGAATAGAGTGGTTTTAGAGTTAAAATAAAACCAGTTTTTTGAGGAGTTTTTTGTCAGTGGAATAGAATAGTTTTTGAGTTAAAACAAATCCAGTTTTTTTTTAGTGGAACATGGCCTATGAACAGTTACTAACAACAGTCACAAGACAAGCTACCTTGACTTAGCAAACTAAATAATACTGTACTATTTAAAAGTCTTGTTAACCACAAAATTACAGCATCTAATGTCTTTAAAATTACTAAATTAATTTGGAGAGGCGATCGGGTTAGTTCCACTTAACCATTGGAAATTTCACAGAGTCAATGTGTTATGCCCAAACACGCATCACATGCACAATAGCAGTGTAAATCAAGAGAAAAACGACACACTGATTTACGTGGTTTAGCCAAATCGGACCTACTTCCACGGGGAGGGGCAGTTTCACTATAATCCGAAGAAAACCGTGTTGTTGTGTTACACACTCACACTCACTCTCACAATAGTTCGAAACCTCACCAATGATCTCTCGTGTATCTCTCTCAAACTCACTGCCTCTTGCTCTTTTTGGTCACACTATAAAACAAAGGCTTCAATGTGTTTAAATAGAGATACATTAAAGACCCTAACTCCTCCCACTGGGCCTAAGCCCAACGGCCCACACGGAATGGACTCTCAACAATCACCCCCTCCAACCCGAGTGGGTAATGTCATCCGCAGCACTCCCATGTTGCCATTTCCAATTAGCTGTCTTTAGCAAGCGCCTGTGTCACAAACCTATCGAACATCCATGCACCCCCAATCCAGAGTACAATAGCCCAAACGAGTGTATCTTTGCAAAACTAGACTCCGCAACCAATTAGAAAATCCGAAAAATCGAGCACCGCACCTCCTCAACTGGAATGTCTCCGCTCACACACCTTCAACCTGAGGTGTTCACGCTCCTCCAATCGGAGGGCCCGCACCCCCCCCCCCCCCCCCGGGGGGTGCGGCCGAGACTCAGTGATAGTGTCTCTCCATCCGTGTCGACAACTCTGGAGAGACCACTACCACTAAGTGTATCAAGGGCAAAAGAAACTCCTTTTGGTATCGTTGAAGCTCCCAAATCCTCCGTTTCTTTCCCCTGGGCTTCTACGTGGACAACCTGCAACCATTGCTTCTCTTCCTTCAGGCCTGAATCCCGCACAACACTTGAGCAATCCGGCTCACTCTGTGTGCGTAATTGCAACTGGTGCATCTCCAGCCCAACCAAACTCCCCATACAGCTTGCCCTTTGTCTAACAATAGCCCCACATGTCACGACAGATCCCACAAGCCTATATAGCCCACCAAATTTCTTCCCCAACAGTATCTCCCGCTCCCCAACAGAAACCCGAATTACTCCGCTATTCGCCGAAAAACTACATCCTCTCTCATCAAGCATCCTAAGAGATATCAAGTTTTTTCTCACCCCTGGCACGTGTCATACTCCCGCCACCTTCACAATTTTTTCACTCGGCACCCGAAACTTCACTGTCCCCTTGCCAATAACTCGATTCACTGTACCATTGGTCATCCGGACACGACCTCCATCGAATACCTCGTACTCCCAAAACTATGACCTATCCCCACAGATATGATATGAGCACCCCAAATCTAGCACCTAACCTAATTCTTCTGCATCTGTAGCGTCTAACATTGCCAACGAATACTCATCATCAAATTTCTGAAAAGGCACTGTTGCCTCATTTGGTGGGATTTTCAATATCTCTGCCATGTATTTCGGACAATTCCGGTTTATATGCCCCTTTTCCTGGCAATGATAACAAGTGAATGTACGCCCCCTCGACCGTGATCTGTTACCGCCACCTTTCTTCTTTCCGTTTCCCCTCGATTGGTCTCTGCCCTTTTTACTGCCCGAAAAGAGTGCCTGTGACTCACCAACCCACCCAGCCCCCATCTCATTTCTCCTCGCCTCTTCGTTGAAAATAGCATCCTTTACCATAGCCATAAACAACTTACCATCCGGCGCTGAGTTGCTTAGGGAAACCACCAATGTCTCCCAATTATCTGGAAGAGAACTAGGCAACAACAGAGCCTGCAACTCATCATCGAACTCCAACCCAACATTGGACAGCTGATTCACCAAATTCTGAAACTCACTGGAATGCACAACAACTAGCTCACCAACCCGGAGCTTCAAATTCACAAGCCTCCTCATCAGTAGTGCCTTATTCAGGGATGTTTTCGATTGATACGTGCCCTCCAACTTTGTCCACAAAGCGTAAGCATCTGTCTCCTGTGCTACATGATGAATAATCTCATGTCCAACACACTGGCGGATCAACACAACTGCTTTCCTGTTAACCCTCTTCCTTCCTTTGTGTCTGTCGGTTTGGTCCCTGTTAGTTCCAAAGGCTTATATAGCTCTCTCAAAATGAGCATATCCTCCATCCGAGACTTCCATATCGCATAATTGGTCGCCGTCAATAGCACCATAGCATTCATATTAACCTCCGACATCTCCGCAACCAAGATTGTCTCACTAAACACCCTTTGAAAACTCCCACAAGTGATTTAAAACACTACGGAAATTATAAAAGCAGTAAAATAATACGTACCATTAATATCCGTAATAAATCTCCGCAAACCGAGCCCGGGTTTGGATCCGGGACGTCGAACAAAGTCGGGAACCGGTCTGAACGGGTTAAAAAATCCCTGAACTGGTCAATAAACAAAATTGGGTCTGCCACTGAACCGTTGTCTGGTTTGGTCTGCACTAAACCCGGTCTGACTTTTATCTGAACCGCCAGTCTAGATTGGTTTGAACCCTTTGACCTCCAGTCTGACCTCTTTGACCTTGAATCCTGACATATCTGACCCTTTTGGACCTCCCCCTGAACCGTCTAAACTGCTGCTAACGTCAGCCCTAGCCTGTGATGACATCAACCCTAGCACCCTTGGCCGCCGCGCGTGAGTCACACGGTGAGAGTGAATCTCACACGCCAAACTTCTCCCGGCGCGTGAGGACACTTCTGGCGACCTTCCTTAGACTCCCATGGTCGTCTAAAAAAACCCCACACAACAGTGTGTTCAAACTTCAAAATCGATCACTTTTTGTCTGAGCACAAACCGATCAGCCACTCGCCTCCACGCTCCGCCGTTCAAACTGTTCGTGCTCCGTCCTCCAATGACCAAATCCGACCGCCCTTACACCGTTGCGGTCGATTCTGAGAGCCACACGTAAACCACTGATCAAAAATAATTTTTGTCAATTATTTTATCCGACCAGTCTTCAAACGATGCTCCAAAGGCCTCCGAGTGATTATCCAACTGCTCTGTGGTCTCTGGTGCTTCAACCCAAGCTCTGATACCAGTTTGTTATGCCCAAACACGCACCACACGCACAATAGCAGTATAAATCAAGAGAAAAATGACACACTGATTTACGTGGTTCGGCCAAATCGGACCTACTTCCACGGGGAGGGGCAGTTTCACTATAATCTGGAGAAAACCATGTTGTTGTGTTACACACTCACACTCACTCTCACAATAGTTGAAACCTCACCAATGATCTCTCGTGTATCTCTCTCAAACTCACTGCCTCTTGCTCTTTTTGGTCACACTATAAAACAAAGGCTACAACGTGTTTAAATAGAGATACATAAAAAACTCTAACTCCTCCCACTGGGCCTAAGCCCAACGGCCCACACGGGATGGACTCTCAACATAATGAACAACTAACACTAAAGAATGAGTTTTCCTTTTTTTTTTTTTTTAAACAAGATGTCTGGGTCAGCTTGCGTGCACCTCGATTGATTCCGGAGCCCTGAAAATGACCGGGCATAAGCACAGTGGCCCCAACAGTTTATTGGCAAGAGGAATCGTACCTGAGATCTTAGATGGGAGCAAACCTCTAAGTCTCAAGTTAAGATCACTTTAACAACCCCTTGGGGTTTTTCTGGTTTGGTGTTTAGAGAGGAGAAGTCAAAAGCAAGGTGTGGGAAGCTTTTTGACTTCTCATTTTTCACTTTTCTCATTTTGGGTTAACCAAAAGATTTACAAAATGTATTTTGCACATATCTTCCAAATACTATTTTTGTTGTAAAATTCATTCTGCACATTTCTCCAAAACGCTCTACCAGAAATATCAAACACCCAGACACTCCTTAGGTATTCTTCAAATTAAGTATCATTATAAAGTCACAATATGTTTAACGATACTTTAAAGGTGTAAGATAAATTTCAACCTGCAATTGAATTTGAAGTCTTCCTAAGCTTATTTCTAAGTTTGATTTTTCTTTTTTTATAGCATTTCCACGAAAATACAATGAAATATTAATTCACATGTTTGGCTATTTAAAACATTAAAAGGCAAAAAAAAAAAAAAGATACGAAAATTGTAAGTGGACGAAAAAGTCCAACTATCCAGAAGCCAGTTGTCAGCCTGTCTGCCAGAGTCAAATCCTCTGAAATCAAAGGTCAACTCTCCTAATAAATATCGAAAACCCATTTTTTTCAGTAAGTAAACCATTTAAGACAGTTTCAAAACCTTTACCATTAATCAGGACAAACCGCTATATCAGTCTCTTAGAATTAATCGGAATTCACGTCACTTCGCCCAAACGCCTAAGTGTTTCAATGCCGAATAATTATAAGGATTAATCTGTAAGAGTGAGCAATTGGATTTTGATGCTCGAGGTGGTGATGGAGTTGGTAATCGAGAAGAATGCCGAGTCTTTCGGAGAATGACTTGTATAGAGATATAGTAGTATACGTATACTCGGCCCTAGTAATTACGAATAATTATAAGGGTTAACATATAAATAATATTAAATGTTTTATAAGAAAAAGGGAGGGGATTGGGGCGGAGGTACATGAAATTGAAAATGCCTCCGGTATGCTCCCCGGAACTTTTTAGATTTTTGCTTCCAAACCTGATCCAATCCCACAAAAAAATCTCCGAAAGCGAAACGTGAACGGGACGGGGAAGGGAGTGGATCAAACAGAATTGCCATCCATATTTCAAAATCCAAGAACCGAGACCCATATCGGAGTACCCAGTTTTAAAAAACTGGTAAACTTGTTCGAAGAAGCTGGGATTCTTGGGAACGAGTCCAAATTAGCGCGTTACTAATTTCTCTAATATATTAATAACTTGTCAAATGAAATTGGAGCCCCGAATTAATTTAATTAATTGTTACAGCATTGAAATTGCTGTATAAAACGCACCAAATTTGCAAATTATAGGAGTATTGGTCAACTCTCTCTCTCTCTCTCTCTCTCTCTCTAGGATCAAGAATCACATTCTCCCTCATCAAACCAACCAGCCAACCAATTGCCTTGAGTTTCATACTTTTGAAGTCGATTAAAAGCTAATTCCAAATGGAGAACATATTGGGTCTACTCAGAATTCATGTTCAAAGGGGCGTAAATCTTGCCATCAGAGATTTCAAAAGCAGTGATCCTTACGTTGTTGTCCGATTGGGCAAACAGGTCAGTCTCCCCCCTCTCTGTTTTTTGGAGTTGACGACCACTTGAGAATTTTGGTTTTGGTGCGACTGTGTTGGCTGATTTTTCCCAATTTCTAACGTTATGGGTAGTTGGGAAATTTGTCCAGATTGTTTGCTTGGGCATGGTTTTGTTTGAATCAAGCCTTCTTTGATTCTATTTTTGAAAAGGAGGCTTCTTGTTCTATGAGTTTGGACCTTAGTCACATAATCTTTCCAAATATTTTAAACTTTCGTTTTCAATCCTCGCACTCGTAATTTTAGTAGGTTGAGATGAGTTTTAGAGACAGTTCACGGTCCCGCTCTTGCTTAATTTTGGTCATTCAAGATTTGTTGAACAACTCTACTGAAAAGAGGAAAAAATCTTTTTGAAATTGGAATCATTGACTGTTGAGAAAGACAAGTGAGATGCATATGCCGAAAAGTCCTTGTCATCCCAAATTGCTCGCTGTTAACTTTCTACCCCGAAAAAGTACAGAAATTTACAGATTATTTAACCTCAAATCCTTTTGGTAAAACACACTGATTTGCAATATTTGAATTTGTAAATATGTGTTTTTGGGTATAAAGTTGCTAACGATGTTGTTTGTTTGAATCAGAAATTGAGGACTCGTGTAGTGAAGAAAAATCTGAATCCTGAGTGGGATGAAGATTTGACGCTTTCTATTGTGGACCCAAATACCCCAATCAAACTTGTAAGTGTTTTTATTAATGAACTCAATTAATCAAGGACAAATATTCCAGCTATTGATTTATGCAATTGAATACTTGTTATTTTTACGATACATTGGCACACTGGAAAATTTTAACGCAGATTTCAGTATTTAGCGATTTTTTAATTTGACGATTCTATGTAAATTTGCAGATGGTCTTCGATAAGGATACGTTCAGTTTCGATGACAAAATGGGAGATGCAGAGTTTGACCTCAAATCGTTGATAGAAGTTGTAAAAATGCGGTTGGATGGCGTCGCTAGTGGAACGATAATCAAGAGAGTAAAACCAAATCGCGAGAATTGCCTATCGGAGGAGAGTTGTATTATTTGGGTCGATGGGATGGTAGTCCAAAATATGTTTCTCAGATTACGGAATGTGGAATGCGGTGAGGTAGAGTTGCAGTTGCAGTGGATAGATATTCCCGGTTCGAGGGGCCTGTAGATTAAACTGATTGTGTATGTAAACAATGTCTATTATTATTATTACTGCTACTATATATTTTGGGGTAAATAACCATGTCTATTGTTGCCCTGCATAAACAGAACAGAAAGTCCAGGGACACATACTCTCAACCACATATCAGGCACATTCACTCATGTGAGACCTACTTCGAAGTCCCATACGAGTGATCGGAACCGCTCAATTTGTTTAGAATATTTTTCTACGGGTCCCTGAAAAAAACCAATTCAATCAGATACCCATAAAAGCTTGATTGATTCATTAAAGTTTCAGTTCCTAAATCGAATGGATAAAAAATTTAACAAACTTATCAAGTCTTTCTCGATATCTGATTGAGCTGATTTTTTTTCAGAAACCCTTAAAAAACTATTTTAAACAAATTGAACGGCTCCGATTATTCGTGTGAGACCTCAAAGTAAGTCCCACACGAATAGGTGTAGTCGGTATGTTACCGAATGGGTGTGCCTGAAGAAGGACTATCACAAATAAGAACAAGAAAAACAAAGACACAGATCTGCATAAACAGCAACAGACATTTCTTGAAAAGTCAACCATTAGTTCCACAATTTATCAATGGACCGGATTCGATCTGATCGATAGGAACCAATCCGAAAATTAAACATTCCTTGAAAAGTCAAACCACTTGTTCCACTTTTGGGCATGTTCTGAAATTCTTCACTGTTCCAGATTATTATACAAAATCATTGGCTGCAGAATTGGCTCAAACCAAACTTAAAGTTTAAAAAATTGCTCATAAGAAGTGGTGGGTATTAATTGGAACTTCTATGGAATGCATGTACTGCAATTCCCAAAAGAAGGGCAAAAAAGGAATTGTACTAAGTTTTACCCATTATTTTGGAAGTGGACATTTAGTTTGGAATAGTCTAAAATGAAAAAAATGGAAAGTTAAAAAGGGACAGATGGAGACATGGAGTACTTGAAGGCTCCAACTAGGTATAATTGAATGTGCTAATTTCCATGCCTGTTTTCTTCATACTCCTATAAAATCTTACGCTCTGTTTGGAAAGGAAAATAACAAAATTTTCCCTTTAGTTGTTTGGTAGCGAGGATAAGGAGAAAAGAAAGAAATTAAAAAGAATTATGCAAGGGAAAAGTCTGGAAAGGTGAAGGAAATGGGATAAGAAAATGAGGAAAGTGTCGGGAACATGAAAAGAAAACATGAAATGGAACATGAAAATTCTTTTTCCATTGATGTTCTTTCATTTTTTTTGTACAACCAAACAAGAGAAACGAATCACTTTCTTCACAATTTCCCTCTCCTTCATTTTTCCTTCTTTTAAATTTTTTTATTGTCACGAACTGTTCATCTTATAGTGTCTATATTCGGTTCCGCTAACACAAATTTTAACACTAATTTTGATACAAGTTTTTTTTTGTGAGCCCCACGCAATGATCGGAGTCGTTCAATTTATTTAAAACTTGATTTTAAGAGTTTTCATAAAAAATTAACTCACTTGGATATCGGTAAAGGCTTGATCGGTTCATTCAATTGATTGCTGTCAAATTTTACAGCATAAAACTGAATGAACCGACCAAGCATTTATCGATATCCAAAATAGTTTATTTTTTAAAAGAACTCTTACAAAAATGTTTTAAACAAATTGAACTGCTCTGATTGTTAGCATGGGGCTCCGAATATCATTGTGTCAAAATTTGTGTTAAAGTTTGTGTTGGCGGAACCGCCCCTATGTATATGTGTATATATATTTATGGATGCATGTATGTAATTATTTTTGTTGGTACACCAGAGGGGCCAGGCCTAAAGAAAAAAAATACACTTGATGCAGTGTAGCTCAATGAACTCCAAGACCATCACAGTTGTTGCGCAAATCATCCAGCACTTTTGATGGCGCTTGATCAAACCATTACTCCAGTCCCTCGATCTACCTGAAGACCCATCTAGCTAGATTATGTGCAGATCCTTTCTCCAACCAAAGTTTAAGTCACAAGTTCCTCCCATTTTAAGTTGCTCATTGATCAACATGATCAGGTTGTAAGCCTCTTGGGAATCAGTTTCCAGTTTCCTACACAGCGTGACATGTATCCATATCCCACACAAGTTTGAGACCTCTCTAAATATCCTAGAGTTTAGCCTTCAAAGCATCCACATTCCTAGTTCTGTAAGAAAAATCCATAATCCAATTTCCAGTGTCATCACGAACTACCCCTCCAACCACATGGCGTCTGATTGCATTGGAGGCCATCTTATAGAATATATAAATGAAACATGTTTTGATACAACATCAGTTCAATATGAAAATCGGTTAGATATGTGAACAGAATACATTATGTTCTGTAAAAAAAAAAAAAAAACGAAAACAATAATTTTAACTGAAATTATCCATTTAACTAGAGTTTTATTTACTTGAGTTTCTCGAAACATCTCTCTCTCTAGATCTCTCCACGTTTTGTAATAAATTTATCTCCACTTGTTAATCTCATCTCTTTCTCTCTCTTCACTTATTCCCCCAAAACCTCACTCAAAATCGTTATGGTTTCTGATAAGTTTTCTAGCTACTTATTACTCTAATTTCTCTATCTCTCTCTTTACTTATTACCTCCAAAAGCTCACTCAAGACCTTTACCATACAACCCCATGTTCACGTGCCTATCCATATTCAAACAAAAGTGGTTTGACGCATAAACGTTCCACTTCGTAAAAGGGTGTGACTCTTGGTAAAAGGGTGCGACTATTGGTGAAAGGGTGCATCCTTTGGTGAAAGCGTGAAACCTTGGTGAAAGCGTGCAACCTTGGTCAAAGGATGCGACCCTTGATGAAAGTGTGCACCCCAGCGAAAAGGTGTCTTTGGGTCTATAAATAGAACCCAAGTCACATTCATTCAAAACTGGAAAACAAGATTTCAGCCTCGTTACTCTACCGAAATTACTGCAAATCGCTCCCTGGCTTGTTTATTGTTACACCGTTTTTTTTGCAGAAATGGTGTTAATTTGGTTCTTTTGATCACACAATCGACTTGGTATTCTGTCTGTCCCTCGTTTATGCAGACGCAGGCAGAAGATCATTGAATTGATCGGGCTTCGTTGTATCCTTGAACAGATTCGCTATCAACCTGGTGCACACCAAACGGTGGGAGCAAATACTGTTTTCGAAAAGTGTCTCAGTAACGCTCCTCAAAGCAAGTTCTAGCAGGTTTCTCCATCAAGGCGTTTAGATTTCTCAAAGACTTCCGAATTTGCACCAACAATCGAAAATAGTATTCCGGAATGGCATTAGCATCAAGGTCTCTGCGACAACTGACACAGGACTTCGCAAAATTGGACAAGTTTGATGGCGAGAACTTCAGGCGTTGGCAAAAGAAGATGCACTTCATGCTCACGACATTGAATGTCGTGTATGTTCTCACCACACTGTATCCGGAGGAGAAAGAAGATGAGAAATTGGAAGAGACATGGGTGAGGATGAAACATGAGAACGATGACTATATTTGCAAGGGGCACATTCTGAATGCACTGTTCGATGTGTATTCGAATACGGAGACAACAAAGGAGATGTGGGAATCATTGAATCAGTTTAAGATTAAGAACATGAACATGGATGAATCGATCGTGGTGTCTTCTGTGATCAATAAACTTCCTCCTTCCTAGAAAGACTACAAGAAAAGTCTTAAGCACCAAACCGAGGAACTTACACTGGAGCAATTGGCTGTTCATCTCACTATGGAGGAACAAACAAGGCATCAAGAGAAGGAAGAACTTGGGGCTAGTACCTCCAAAGTTCATGTTGTGGAAGAAGGAAAGGGTTCCAACAAGGGTAAACGTAAGAAACAGAAAGGCTGGCGAGGCTACGATCGGGACGATGACCCGAAAGGGAAAAGACCAAAGGTTGAGTGTTGGTGTTGCGGTCAACCGGGGCACTTCATAAAGGACTACAAGTCTAGGAAGAAGAAGGATCCAGAGGCATCAGGTCCAAAGGGTAAGTTTTTGGCCGTTGTGTCAGAAGTTAACATCATTGGGGATGCCGAAAACTGGTGGATCGACTCAGGGGCTATAAAGCATGTTTGCAATGATAAAAGGTTCTTCGCTAACTATGAAGTGGTTGATGATGGTTTGGTTCTTTACATGGTGCTTGCGACCTTTGATTGTATTGCAAAAGTTACTTCCCTAAGCGTAGGGTTTAGGCCGGCGGTAGCATGATAACCGGAAGTCCGGGTCGAGTCCACAGAAACCGAATGCATTGAGCGTGAGTGTTGATCCGCGAATGTTGGTTTGAGCCTTAAAGTGGCAAACTTGGCGTTTGGAGTTTAGGGGTGGAATTCACTTAACTTCGTGAATGACGCGAGATTAAAAAGACTAATTAAAGCTAGGCTAAGTCAAGGGGTTCACAACACCCATGCCTTAGGCCGATTCGTTCTCCTCTAAGATAACTAGCTCAGGGATGTCGTTAAACGACCCCGAACGGAAGATTTGGTTTTGAAACTCGTTTGACTAGAAATGATGTTTCTCAAAGAGTAGGATTCTTGTGCCATTTATACAAACATTTTGATTGACATCGTCCCAAGCATCACACGTGCCAAGTGGTCAAGTCCTTGGCTACGTGTGATCAACGGAATTAACAAATCCAAATTTTGATACATAAAATCAATTTGTACTCTTTGATTAACAAGCAATGTTTGCATTATGGTGAGGAGAGCAAATGAGCCTAAGTCACGGGGTGCTACTCACCCCATGACCGAGCCTAAAACGACTACTCAATCATAACTACGGAAAACATGACTATTTTTATGAAGGAAATAAAGAACATAACATATAACTTTAAAAACTGATTTTTAATGAAGATCTTATCTTTGCCTAACACTTTAATACTTGAGAAATTAACTAACAAGGTTTTAAACAAGGATTTTTAAGAGAAGATTACTAGAGAAACATGGAAATGAGAAACTTAACAAGATAAAAAATAAACTAGATAGATAGAACAATGTAAGTACGAGCTACAACATTAATAAACGACAAATTAACGGGAGAGTAGTGCTTACATGAGAGTTCTAGAGAGAGAAAGCTTGAAAATCCTCCAATGGAGGAGCAAAAATTAAACTAAAGTGAAAGAGTAAGAAGTCCCAAGAGAAGAGGAGAGAGGAGAGTGTATATAGTCTACCACTTCTCTCTCTACAAAATATCCAAATAAAGCTCTCATATTACAAAAAGCTTTCCATAAATAGAAGATGCAAAAAGTCCACAAAAGTTGCCTCTCGGGTGAGTTTGGATCGATCCATGATGGGTCTGGATCGATCCAAGGTAGTCTGGTGGACGTTGGGCATCGAGTGGATCAATCCACTTAGGATCTGGATCGATCCAGATGAGCTTGGTTCAGCATGTGTGGAAGTGGATCGATCCATACCACTTCTGGATCGATCTAGATGAGTCTGGAAACAATTTCACACATGTGGATTGATCCACCTTTGCCTTGGATCGATCCAAGTTCAACTGATGGATTTTTTATGAGCATGGATCGATCCAGAGTAGCCAGTTGCAGCATTGAACATAGTGGATCGATCCATCATGACCTTGGATTGATCCATCCTCTTTCCCGTCTGGAATTTCACTTCTTTGATCGCTTTACTTGAATCGCGTGCCTCCGGATTTCTTCCAAGACACTCAAATGCGTTGTGTGACACCCGGGAGAGATGCTCCTTGGTATCGTGAGTGCTTGTTCGCTCCCGGACCCCACCGGGAAGTTTGATGAGCGTGAGACATGGCTTGTGACTTTTCAAATTTCCGGGCCTCGGCCGAATTGTCGTTTCATGGCTCGTGAGGCCCGGTGTTGGCGTGCCATGGGGCATGTGGCCCTCGTAGACGAGGCACGGTTCTCAATGCACTCAAAATGCGCTTATTCCTCGTGTTCAACCTGTAACTTAACAAAAACACAACTACGCGCAAATCAAACATTTAAGGCGCGAAATCACGTGCGTGTGTGAGATAAATGAGCAAGATAAGCCCCGATTTTCCACAATATTGGGGGCTTATGACATGGGAAATTCGTTAACTGCTCCTATCAAAGGCAAAGGCATAGTGGACTTGGAGTTCACTTCTGGGAAGACTTTAACTTTGACTGATGTTTACCATGTACCAAAAGTTAGGAAAAACCTTGTATATGGAAGCCTGCTTAATAAGCTTGGCTTTAGGCTAGTGTTTGAGACAGACAAATTTGTTCTGTCTAAGAATGACACATTTGTTGGAAAGCGCTATGTGTATGAGGGCATGTTCAAACTCAACATCAATAACACATTCACAGTTTCTGCTTACTTGATTCTCTTTCTTTATGGCATAATCGTTTAGGACATGTGGATACTAGGAAGATGGATATGATGGCTAAATTAGATTTATTTCCCAAGTATGATAATGACATGGTTAATAAATGTAAAGTATGTTCACTTACTAAAATCATTAGGGTTCCATTTCCTAAAGTTGCTAGGACTACAACTTTGTTAGAATTAATTCAAAGTGATGTATGTCACATGCATAGCACCCCTACCATAGGAGGCAAGAAATACTTTGCAACGTTTATAGATGATTTCTCTAAATATAGTTATGTTTATTTATTGCACTCCAAAGATGAGGTTCTTGAAAAGTTTATCACTTTCAAAACTGAGGTTGAAAATCAATGTGGAACAACAATAAAACGTTTAAGGTCGGATAGGGTGGTGAATATTGTTTTCCCGATTACTGTGAGTTAGCAGGAATAATTCATGAGAAAATGACACTGTATACTCCACAACAAAATGGAGTGGCTGGACGGAAATGGTCAATGCTATGCTTAGTAATTTAGGGTTAGGCACTAGTTTGTGGGGCGAAGCCATACTTACTGCTGCTTACATCTTGCATAGGATACCTCTAATGAAGTCACAAGTAACTCCATATGAGTTATGGAAAAAGAATAAACCTAACCTAAGTTATTTTAAGGTTGGGGTTGTAGAGCAATTGTGAGATTGCCTGAACCCAAAAGGAAGAAATTGGGTGAGAAAGGAATTGAATGCATATTCCTTGGTTATGCTTTACCTAGTAAGGCATATAAGTTTCTTATTTCCGAGCCAAATGATTTTTATGGGGTAAATACCATAATTGAGTCAGGAGATGTTGTATTTTATGAAAGTAGGTTTGTACCTATTCCGAAAGAGGTTAATGAAGAGAATGAACCAATCTTTTAAGAGGCCTGAAATAGAGGCAGAGCCTACGGAACAGGTTGAACTTAGGAGAAGTAAAAGGGCTCGAGTTGTTAAGTCCTTTGGTCCTGACTATATAGTGTATCTAGTTGAAGGAACTAGAGACACTATGTGTAATCACACCATGCTTTTGCTTCACGAGGAATTGGATCCCTTGACCTACGAGGAGGCTATGAAATCGCAAGATAGTGCTTTCTGAAAAGAAGCAATCCAAGATGACATGGATTCTATCATGGGCAACAATACATGGGTTCTTGCTGATTTGCCACCGGGTTCCAAAGCCATAGGTTGTAAATGGATATTTAGGAAGAAAATGAAAGTTGATGGTACAATAGACAAGTTTGAGGCACGGTTAATTGCCAATGGCTTTACTCAAAAGGAAGGTATTGACTACTTCAATACCTATGCATCAGTAGCAAGAAACTCTACTATTAGAGTTCTTCTTGCTATGGCTTCTATTTATAAACTTCATATTCACCAAATGGATGTGAAAACAGCGTTTCTGAGTACTTTAGTAAACAACGTTTTTTACATAAACACAAGGAGTAAAATTCAAAATGTTAGGCAGTCAAATTAATCTTGTTTTATAATCTTTAGTACTTCCTAGTTTAAGATTATTGTTAAGTAATATAGTCTCACATTGCTTGGGGATGGAAACTTTGTATAATGTTGGAGATCTCTTCAATCATTACCAATTAATTTTGAGTTGGATATAAAGTTTCTACAATTATCACCCGTTAAGTGATCATCTTCGGTTTAGTCATGGTGGTCCGGGATTTGCAAGGGAATTTTATTGCGGCTAGAGCTATACACAAAGCTTTCGCTTCAGACCCTCTAATGGTGGAAGCTCTTGCATCAAGGGAAAGCTTGCTGTTGGCTATGGATTTGAGGATCGACAATATTATACTTGAAGGTGACTCCCAACAACTCATTCGGTTGATTCAGAAACAAATGGTTGAGCACCAGTCGGTGGGAGTTATTGTTTCAGATATTCTTCGCCTTTTAGATGGATTTACAGGAGCAGATACGGTGTTTGTGAAGCGGAGCGGCAATGGCGTGGCCCATAGTGTTGCTCAACGTGTTGTGAGAGGTCTGGTTTTTTCTACTTGGGAGTTTAGACCTCCTTTGTGGCTTCAATCCCCTCTCCAAAGGGATGGTTGCCCGTTCTGATTTGTAGGGTTTTTTTTATCATCTATATAATTGATTCTATTGTTTGAAAAAAAAAAAAAAAAGTGACCATCTTCGAGCAAACATTTGACAATGCTAAATCAGTGGCGGACACAAGATTTGTTAATAGCGGGGTACTAACTACGTGTATTTGGAAAGTCTAAGTTTGTGTGTATAAACCGAACCACCCATTGTTTGTCTAAGTCCAAGCTACGTGTGTTATAGCTTTTTAGATTATCAGATTAAGTAAAATAAAATAAATCGTCAAATTTAGATTTTTAAAAATTGTAAAAAAGTTTAACACGTTTGTTTAACTAAGCTGTCAAAAGCTTTTTATTAGGGCTGCGCATAGTCCAAATCAAATGGTATTCCTAATGAATACAATCCTAATTTTCGAGTCACGATTTTTAGAAAATGTGATCTGTGTCCGGACCAAAGCCATACAGTCTGGTTCCAATCCAATCTATGAGTCACAGATCGATTCCAATTTTACATTTCATAAGGAAATAAGCAACTAGCAAGCCAAAAAAAAAAGGAAAAAAGTACTAGCAAGTCTCCATGCCAGGCCCAGCAACCAGTTTTTGCATTCCCGATTCATTCCTTATTCAAGGTTCAAGGTTCCAAAATCAAGTTCATTACATCAAACTAGCATGAACTCGTGCTATGCACGGGCAATTGAAGGGAAAAAATGATAGAAAAATTTTAAGGACGTATTTCGTTCTTGTAATATATTCAAATGTTTCATATAGGTGTCATGTATAATGTTTGGCTATTAGGTGAGTTGTCTCACATTCCATTTCAGAGCTTAAATTTGACAAATGAAATTGTGCATTTGGTTGGAAATATATATATATACCATCAATAAATTAAGTGAATTCCTATTGGACAATTTTATTGGTTTTTATGAGTTATTTTGTAGATACTGTGATCCTTACTATTTAATACTCTCACAATGAAACCTGACTTCTCTCAAAATTTATTTATTAACCAAAGCTTCGGGACCCATGCATCTAACCAAGTTTAGTAAATGAATCAAAGAAAAATAGAGCCACTCACAATAACCAATCAAATTAACTCACATTGTTGGGTTCACCCAAATTTTATCTCATTCCTTAATTTAAGAGATTTGCATCACCTCCTATAGAGAACAACAAAGAAAAAAAGAATAAAAACAGAATACATAATGAAAACAAAAATTAACTTAATTAAGACATGTCATGAACTCAACACAATCAATAAATATTGGAATTCCAGAAACAGAAAAATTTTCAACACATGATGAACACTATATATAATCAAGGTACAACAGCAATGGAGCATCTAATAGAAAAAACATTTTTGTCCACAATCCATAGATACTAGTTGCTTGGAGATGGTATTGTTTGGAGCGGCAATGGAGCTACACAAATCACCATATATTTAATCGGCAACTCGGTTATCTTAAGAAATATTATTGAACATACGTAAAGCGACAAAAATGAAGTAGCAAAAATATTAAACTATCAAGATATAAGTTTAACCTTCATCCGGAGCAAGAAACGTGAGCTACATATTTTCTTGTTTCCAACTTACAGAGAGTTGGTGTGATAATAAAATTCTATATAAAAACTTTTAGGGTTTATGTATGAAAGAGAATATGAAAAAATCATTCCTTGTTGATTTTGTAAATAAATCATTCCTTGTTGATTTTGTAAATAAATCATTCCGTATCATATGGCAGTGAAGGCAATTGTGTCTATTACCTTTGAATAGATACAAACATTCTTCGGACCAATCAATTGTTAACACGTATGTCACCATAGGAGTACATTGTTCATCACGTAGAGGTTTTGGAGCTGGTATAATGAATGCATATGCACGATCATGGTACTGAGAAATGTACTCTCGTAACATGTTGACCCCATTATTCTGTTAAAACAATACAAAGTAAGGTGTTGGTGTAGTTATACACTGAATTTATATTTAATTGTTTGGTTTTTTACCTTTGACATAATTTTTTTCAAATAGGATGGTACACATAGCAAGATAAATTCTGCCTTTGTGTCCTTTACCAAAATCTCCATTGATCCAGTGGAGTCTTTCACCGTCATTTTGACATTATACCTAATTAAAGATTCATGCAATCAATTCAAACCATCTGAATATGATACCTTATGCATGGGGATTTTTTTTAAAAAATGTTTAATACCTAGTTATTGTATGGGCATCCTCTAGTCCGCATCGATGACAAATATAATGACCATATTGATCATCCACTCTTTGGAAATAGGTCTTGCACAAATTAACCCACAAGTGTTCAATGTCTATTTTCTCGATGCGTCCAGTAATGCGAAAATGTTGAACCTACACAAATATTTCAATAATTGAGGCATAGGTATAAAATGGAACAAAATTATTAACCTCAAAATCAAACACGAAGAAATCTTATGTTCGGCATTGACGCAAACTCCTTTATGTGGATCCTCTTTGCATTTGATATTAATACTGACTGGTAAATTGAAAATCCATTCATCCGATTCCACACTACCAACTTCTTTATGCATTTGTCATTGGTGAGCCTAGGTTAGCAAGTCGGATTGTTAGTCCTATTGATAATAATTGCAAGAAAAATAATATTCATCTTAATTCAATGGCGAGCCTAGGTTAGCAAGTAGTGCTCTTTTTTTTTGAGACCGTTGTTGAGACCTTTGTTTGACATTCGGATCTTTGTTCTCACGATCCATCCTGTGTGTTATGTCTAAATATAATGAAAAGATTTTAAGAAAAAAATTAACTAATTTATATATCTGTTAAAAAATTAACAAAGCAGTGAAGAAAAGAAAAGTATCTAAAACAAAGATTAAAGGCAATGCTATGACAGACAAAAAGGATCAGTTCTGATGGAATTCCATGAAATTAGGAAGCATGAGATAGGAAAAATGAAACAGCAAAACGAAAAATGAAAAAGGAGAGTAAACCCGTGCTGTGATTAAAATATAAAAAAAAATTGTTGAATCTACTTAATATAAGGAAAGCTGGACAAATGACAAAATCTACCATAGTGAAAAAGTAAATCATTAACATACCCATTATTAACGTTAATAGAACTATGTAACTAATTAGAGTTTTCCAAAAATTTTAAACCAAAAAAGAAAAGTATCTAAATTTTAGTAATAGATTAATTCTTATTCTCTTTGTTCATTGCACGACTCTGTTTTTTTTTTAGGTGTTCTAAAGAATTTTTTTTAAATGTTTCCTATTACTGCTTTTATAAATGATTGATTCATTTAAAAAAAAAATATGATGTTTTATGTGAACAAAATCATTCCTTTTCCTTTGTACGAAAGAAAATTGACACTGATTAAACCCAAACCAACTATGCAATCCATGTTTTTTTTTAGGCCATTTCTCATTCGGATTATTGTTCTCATGATCCATAGTGTGACGTTAACAAAATTTACATAATAAATCACACTCATGAACCAAAATATAAAAAAAATTAGGAAGCATGAGATAGGAAAAATGAAACAGCAAAACGAAAAATGAAAAAGGAGAGTAAACCTTTGGCCTTTATTTTCTCTAAGTCTTTCCTAGTTAGAGGCCTAAATTAAGGAAAAATGGAACAGCAAATCGTTGGATCTACTGTGATTAAAATATTAAAAAAAATTGTTGAATCTACTTAATATAAGGAAAGCAGGACAAATGACAAAATCTACCATAGTGAAAAAGTAAATCATTAACATACCCATTATTAACGTTAATAGAACTGTGTAACTAATTAGAGTTTTCCAAAAATTTTAAACCAAAAAAGAAAAGTATCTAAATTTTAGTAATAGATTAATTCTTATTCTCTTTGTTCATTGCACGATTCTGTTTTTTTTTTGGGTGTTCTAAAGATTTTTTTTAAATGTTTCCTATTACTGCTTTTATAAATGATTGATTCATTAAAAAAAAATATGATGTTTTATGCGAACAAAATCATTCTTTTTCCTTTGTACGAAAGAAAATTGACACTGATTAAACCCAAACCAACTACGCAATCCATGTTTTTTTTTAGGCCATTTCACATTCAGATTATTGTTCTCATGATCCATCTTGTGACGTTAACAAAATTTACATAATGAATCACACTCATGAACCACACTTGACAGTGTCTTGTGTCCAAATAAAGTTAAGCATCAATTGAGATATGGTTTTTGTTAAAGGATTTTAGTTTTTTACTTTGAATAGATAAGAATAAAAATCTGAATCTACTTAGATTAAAAAAAAATGCATATAACTTTTCCATTTTTTTAATCCATATTTTTGCTTTTTGCATGGATCATCAAATTAAACTTTTATGCGGAATTCATTGTTTTCGGAGAGAGAAAATCTTGTACATTATTTAAAAAGTGAAAGTGATTACCTTTACTGTAAAAATCTGTATGCCTTTCCCTCTACACAATTGATTTTGCTGTAAAAAAAAAATGTCAACCAACAAAAAGCTTATTGACCAACAAATAAAAGTAGAGAAAAGACGATAGTGGTATAGCAAAATGACAATAGTGATTTGTTTACACAGGTGGACGATTTTTGGCCTGTTCAAGGATTCGTACTGGGACATCTCAACCCATGGTGGTGATCCAACTCAACCCAAAAAAAAAACACAGAGAGAGAAGAAAAATGGAAGAGGGTCATGCTTCTCACGTCAATAGACCATGCATGCATTCACTTTTGACAAATAGAAATCCAAAGTGTGGTGCAGGGAGAGCGCAAACCTTTGACTCTAGCCTCAAACCAATAGTCTTGCCCGGCTCTGGATTCAATGGGAAGGGAAGTGTGTAGTTTTTTTCTACTCCGGGCTGCGATATATCGTGACCGCCGAGTCAAATCGATAGGGAAACTAAATACATTATACGTTTTTTTTCCTTGGCTTGGAAAACAGTGGAGGTAAATCCGAAAGTAATTGCCTCCTTTCCTTTCCGAAAGTAATTGCCTTCCTTGAAAGAGAAACAAAAGGAAACAAAATTGAAGTATATACATTATACATTTTTTTTCCTTTGCTAGGAAAACAGTGGAGGTAAATCCGAAAACAGTGCAGATCCTCATCAGAATATCACTGATTAAAAATTACCATCAATCACCTTAAAAAGTGCAAGGAATTTGGGGACACGTGGCAAGCTCAGAGAGCTCCATTCACAAAAAGTCATTGTGCAATACTATAATAGATAAGATAAGATACCACTATGGATACACAGTATATCACATTATGGGATTAGTTTAAAATATTATTCACTGTAGTCTTTTTCAAGTGTGTAGTATACGTATAAGTTATAACGCGTTTTTATAAAATTTTGCCAAGAATCACACATTACCCCCTAAGTTTTATATGGATATACACTATATCACATTAACGTAAAATGCTACTTAAAAATATTTTGTAAAAGTGGTAAAATTATATATAATGAATATATCTCATAGTCTGGTTCAGTTAATCTACGGTTTTAAAATGAAAATCCGTGGTCTGAACCACGAATCATGGTCTTCTATTTTTTTAATCTGTGTCTAGACCATTAATTCATAGTTTCAATCTAAAACGTACTGATCGGTTCGAACCTGTTTCACGGTTCATTGGATTTTATGTGTAGCCCTAGTTTTTATAAACTAAAATTGCCCTTAAAATTCAAGTTAGAATAACTTATTCACTATATGATTCTTTTTTCCATTCGTGTTCTAACAATTTAAAAAAAAAAAAAAGCAAAAAACTTCAAATTTGAGCGTAAAATAATCTAAATTTTTGAGTCAAATAAGTTAGGAAAACCAACTAAGTTATTATTCATAGTTTTTAACAAAATTCATTAGCAAATAAACAGAATAAATCACTACATTACAACTTGTAGCAAACGGAGCCTTTGAGTTATCTGGATTCAAAATTGAAGAGGATCCAATTTGGATTAAGTAATTCATGGCAATATTCCAGATTCAACTTTCTATTTAGCTCATTCTTTTTGCCGTGTAGATTTTCTGCAGCATTGTTAATCAGATACTATAAAAGTCTTAATTCTACTAGTGTTGAATTGTTTTGAAATATTGGATTAAAAAATGACTTAGAAACAGTTTTTCCAAAAACTTTGGTACTCCTTAGTTGATTTTCCTTGTTGTTTCTGTTTTGAAATCGGTTCTGCAGTGAGGCGACTCACTACAGGGCCATAGTTTCATCCACCCATCCATCTTGGCATCAATGACTCGGATTTAATCCAAATTTCAAATAATATGAGCCGTTTATTATTTGAAATAAAATCCAAGCGTTCATTACCGAGATGAACGGTCGGATGGGCTCGACCCATACCCGTCGGTTTTTCTCTCCATCAAATACTGGCGACTAAAATAATAATATTCCACAAGAAAGATTCGAATGGCGAATCTCAACTCCGGATTAATGATAGTGTCGACCTCCCATGTTCTCAACTCCGGATTAATGAGCTGCCCCACTGTCATACCTCTATCCATAGGTACAATTGGCTGCGGTGTGAACTCTCCTGCCTTTGGAATCCAGGGATCTCCAATACACACCGAATTTCCATCTCCAATAGACCAACGCATCCCGGCCTTTAAAACCCTTTTACCTTCCCAAATGCTCCTCCAAACCCATGATGGATTGCTCCCTAATTGAGCATCCAAAAAACTGTCGTCCCTGAAGTATTTACTTTTTAACACCCTAGCCATAAGACATTTGGGTGCCACCATAATCCTCCATCCCTGTTTAGCCAAAAGAGCAAGGTTGTAATCACTGAGATTCCGAAAACCTAGCCCTTCTTTGAATTTCTCCTTGCATAGACGACTCCATTTCAACCAATGGATTTTCCTTTCATTCCCGGACTGTCCCCACCAAAAACCCGCCATAGCAGCTTCTATCTGATGACATAAACCTTCCGGCAATCTGAAACACGACATAGCGTAAGTAGGCAAGGCAAATGCCACAGATTTCAGCAACACTTCTTTACCCGCCTGATTGATTAGTTTCTCTTTCCAACCAGCCAACTTCTGCAACACTCTTTCCTTAATATAGCTAAACATATCAATCTTGGACATGCCAATCTCAGCTGGAAGCCCCAAGTATTTCCCCAGTTCTGCTCGAACCGGGATAGACATCAACGCACTCAACTCTCCTCTGAGTTCCACCCCTGTGTTCTTGCTGAAAAAAAGGGAAGATTTCTGTAAATTAATCATCTGCCCCGAAGCCCTCCGATAATCCTGAAGAATAGCTCCAATGGTCTGCAACTCTCGCCGATTAGCTTTACAAAACACAATTGTATCATCCGCAAAGAGAAGGTGACTAATTGGAGGGCTACCTCTACATATTCTGACCCCATGAATAGCCTTCCGTAACTCCGCCTTCCGAAGCATTTCAGAGAAACCCTCCGCACATAAGAGAAACAAATATGGCGAAAGGGGGTCCCCTTGACGAAGTCCCCTAGATGGTCGAATAAATCCCGAAGGCTGTCCATTGAGCAAAATCGAATAGCTAACTGACGAAATACATCCCATAATCCACCTAATCCATACTTCATCAAAACCCATTTTGCGCATAATAGCCTCCACAAATCCCCATTCCACACGGTCATAAGCTTTGCTCATATCTAATTTTAATGCCACTGACTTGTTGTTCCCATACCTGCAATTCTTCATATAGTGTAAGGCTTCTTGAACGAGAATCGTATTGTCTGAGATCACACGCCCTCCGATGAAAGCACACTGACTCTCACTTACAACTTCTGGCAAAAACCTCCGAAGGCGATTAACAAAACTTTGGACAGCACCTTATAAACAGAATTACACAAACTAATGGGCCGCATCTGCCCCATATTCATCGGACATTGAACTTTAGGAATCAATACAATGTGAGTATGGTTGATACCTCGTAGAAGGTGGCCCGAATGACAGAAGCTCCGAACTGCATCCACAATGCTCGGTCCAACGATAGGCCAAAACTTTTGTAAGAATCCAGCCCCCATTCCATCTGGCCCCGGTGCTCTCCCAGGATCCATTCCGAACACTGCGCTCTTAACTTCGTTGTAGGAGATAGGCCTAATTAAAAACTTGTTCATTTTCACCGAGATCCGCCGATCAACGCAATCAAGTACTGAACTATCAATAGTATGTTTGAGAGTGAGCATGCACAATGTATCCTGGGAATCCCAATATCCTGTACCAATGTTCCTGATTCATTAGTGTGGCATTTCTCTCAAACGGGGTCTTATAATGCTAGATCGGGGTACATGGTTGCTATGGAGCTTAGAGAACATGGGTCGTTGATGCGAGGGGAGGGAAGTACTAGTGAGGAGGGAAGCATGGAGAAACGATGGCGACATCTGTGGAAGCTTCGAATCCCAAGAAAGATTCAATTTTTTTTGTGGAAATGTTTCCATGGAATTTTGCCAACGAAAGGAGAGTTGGTTCGAAGGAAAATTGCAGCGGAGTCGGTCTGTCCCGTGTGTGGCTTGGAAGTAGAAACGATTGTTCACCTGTTCTACACTTGCCCCCTTGCACAACGGGTTTGGTCAGCGCCTCCTTTACATCTAGACTTTGGAAATGTTCACTTTAGTTCCTTTATTGATTTGTGGGATAATTTGGAGTTGAGGTGGAAGACTAGAGGAGATAAGGACTGGTTCTATTCCTTAACTGCAGTTGTGATGTGGTATATTTGGAAGTGTCGAAATGGTGCAGTCTTTGAGCAAAAGATTTTATCTCCAAAAGTGGTTAGTACTCGGGCGGTTGAATGTCTAAGGGAATTTCTGGAAGCAAATCGAGCTAAGGAGGGTGATGTGATGGTGCGTGAGGCTGCATCTACTGATCTTTGGAAACTACCTTGTAGTGGCTTTTTCAAGATCAATGTGGATGGTGCGTGGAAGAAGGAATCTGGTAACGGAGCATATGGGTTGGTAGTCAGGAACGATGGGGGGGATTTCGTTGCTGCTGCAAATGGTTTTTTACCTTGGTGCACAAGCTCTACTATTGCCGAGGCTATGGCGGTTCGATGGGGGTTACAATTGGGCATGCAACTGGGATTGAATGGGGTGATGGTGGAAGGGGATTCACAAGTAGTCATCAACATGATCAACAACCAAATGGAGGTTAGCCAAGAAGTGAGGACTATTATTAGAGATATACAAATTCTGTCTAGAAGTTTTCATTCTTGTGTTTTCTCCTCTGTTCGTAGAGATGCTAATAATGTTGCTCATACTTTGGCTAGTAAGGGTTTACTTGGGATGGGATGTGGTCAATGGACCGAGTCCCCCCCTACTTGGCTTCTTCATGGGATGGGATGTGTTTTCATTCTTGTGTTTTCTCCTTATTAGGGGATGGAGTGTACTCTTGATGTACTGGTTCTTTGGTTATTAATTTCATCTGTTATCGTTTTGACAAAAAAAAATAATAATAATAGTAATATTCCACATTCCTATGAAGCATCAACTAGAAAATAATTGCTCCAAAGAAAAGTGGAAAAAATCCAGAAGGGACAAAAAGTCCACCCAATCGTTATCCAGCGCGTCAGACGAGACTTTTTTTTTTTTTTTATCAATTCAGACGAGACTTCAATCTTGGTACTCCGCCATCTCATGTTTATCCTGCATAGGAAAATTGAATTTTTCTAAATTATAAGAAAATCAAATTAGAAATTTGACATTGTCCTTATTCTTTGTTTTCAAAATTATCTTTGATCATTTGTGAGGGTTCATTTATAAAAACAGAGATACTTATTTTCTTCAACTTTCGAAGAAATCAAGCATTTTAAGACATTCGACTTTTTTGCGGTCAAAACTTATATGGCTAGATAGTAGAAAGAAGTCGCATCTCGATTGTCTTTCTTGAAAATCAATGCTCTAGGTTTGTTAAGAAGGATTTTACCTACAAATACTTGTGATTGTATAAAATTCAGACTATAAAAATACTTTTAGGCGGCTGCGATGGCAAAGATTATTTTCTGCAGAGAATGGGGGGAGGTGCTGTGCACCAACCCTCTGTGCACGCCGGTGCACGGTGCTACGGCCTCGCTTCGACAATCGGACACGTTCACCTCGTAAAGCTCACAAAGTAGAGCAAATGTTCCAAAATCCGCTCGATCGGATATGATTAAGTGGCTCATTGGAACATTATTATCTTGAAAAGAATGGATCCGAAACACTAGATCAAACCCACTAGAACCCATTATTGCCAAGTTTTATGTGTTCCGATTAGACACTTAATGATTTCCAATCGAGCTAATTTTTGGAACACTTGTTCTAGTCGGTGAACTCTACGATATGAACATTTCTGATCGTCGGATCGAGGGCGGGGCACCGTGCACCGGTGTGCACAGCAGATTGGTGCACAGCACCTCTCCTAGTCCATTTTTGCAGTTGAAAAGTAGATTGCAGGTTAGCAAAATTGAAATTAAAACCATACGGTTTCTTCTCCATTATATACTAAAAAGATTCCACTCCATCATAAATGATTTCTGTGAAATTATGGATTATATCCATTTCAATTTATTCTACTCAATAAGTTGTCGGTTATATAACCCTTTCAAAACATACACCTCTTTTTTTTGTGGAGATTTCTAAAAATAAAAGATACTTTAAACCCAAAGTATATTATGTTCCTTATATTACATCCTTCAACCACCATATTGGCGCAGATTGTTTGCATCCAGTGCATCAGTGCATGAGATCCACACAAATACTGTGAGAAATTTTTGCGTGCTTGGTGGATACCACGTGACTGTACCCAACGCTCATCTAAGCTGTTTAAAAAGTCTTGGACCGTCCGAATTTTAAAAAAAGAAAGAGGAGAAAGCGAGGAGAGAAATATGGAATGCTTGCTCAGCATCCAAAAATTTTCCCAAAATACTTTACACTGTTGCCAAAGGGGCCAGAGATCCTCTATTTCGGATTTCCATCTGTGCCTCTATGCCGAGAGATTTTTGACCGTTGCATCATTTGGAAATTAAAAATACAAAAACATACAATCTTATGGTCCAAACTTCCTCGGCACGGAGGCACAAAGAGTTTAGGAATAGGGATGACAACGGGTAGGGTATGGATCGGGAACCTTATTCTACCCCCGATCCCCAATTGGGAAGTTCTTCCCCATCCCCACCTCGACACCCAAAAGGAATAGTGGACAATCCACCATACCCGCCTCCCATTGGGGATCGGGTATATTCGGATAAATCCATATCCAAACTAGTTGAAAAAAAAAGAAGAGGATAAGATCTAATTTATGTGTTCTATACTAACAAAAACAACCATTTAAATCAAATAGAATAGAAAGTTGCAAAGAAATAATAGTCTACCAAGATTATATACAATTTAAAAAACTACCATCATTAAACTTTTTTTAACACTTAAAATATATAGTTTAAATTTGGAACAATATACATAAATTATACCAATATGCATATTTATATATGCACACATACATATACTACTACATGCCCGCATCTATACATACATTCATAAAAATATGTATACAATTTGAAATGGGGTGGTACGGGTATTCAGAGACGGGTATCACAAAAATCATATCCGCTCCATTTTCGACCGGGAATTCTTTAAGTTCTACCATACCCTTTCCTATTGGATGAAAAATCAAATAATATCCGCCTCCAAATAGGCGGGGGTGGGGCGGGCATCCATTGGGTTTGGGGAAATTGCTATCCCTATTTGGGAACTGGCGATCTTGCACCTGCCAAAGGTATTGTACATACTTGGACGAAAGTGCAGACCCGATAACCCGAATAACCCAAAGAAAAGTGGAAAAAATCCAGAAGGGACAAAAAGTCCACCCAAACGTTATCCAGCGCGTCAGACGAGACTTCAATCTTGGTCAACTCTCTTGTACTCCGCCATCTCATGTTTATTCTGCATAGGAAAACTGAATTTTTCTCAATTATAAGAAAATCAAATTAGAAATTTGATATTGTCCCATATTCTGTGTTCAAAATTATTTTTGATCATTTGTGAGGGTTGATTGATAAAAAACAGAGATACTTTTTTCTTTAACTTTCGAAGAAATCAAGCATTTTAAGGCATTCGATTTTTTTGCGGTATAAACTTATATTGGCCCGATATCAGAAAGAAGTCGCATCTCGATTGTCTATCTTGAAAATCAATGCTCTAGGTTTGTTAAGAAGGATTTTACCTACAAAAACTTGTGATTGTATAAATTTGCGATGGCAAGGATTATTTTCTACAGTTGAAAAGTAGATTGCAGGTTAGCAAAATTCAAATTAAAACCATGCAGTTTCTTCTCCATTATATACGAAAAAGATTCCACTCCATCATAAATGATTTCTGTGAAATTATGGATTATATATCCATTTCAATTTATTCTGCTCAATAAGTTGTCGATATATAACCCTTTCAAAACAAACCTCTTTTTTTTTTTTGGAGATTTGTAAAAATAAAAGATACTTGAAACCCAAAATATATTGTGTTCCTTATATTACATCCTTTAAAAAGTGTTGGACCGTCCGAATTTTTAAAAAAGAAAGAGGAGAGAGCGAGGAGAGAAATTTGGAATGCTTGCTCAGCATCCAAAAATTTTCCCAAAATACTTTACACAGCTGCCAAAGGGGCCGGAGATCCTCTATTTCGAATTTCCATCTGTGCCTCCATGCCGAGAGATTTTTGACCGTTGCATCATTTGGAAATTAAAAATACTCCCTCCGTTCCTATTTGTTTGTCCCACCCTCTCTCTCTTGCCTTTTTTCCAATAAAAAAATTAAGTGCTTTCGTGTATCATTTTTTAAAATTTTTTGCACCAAATTAAAGTATACGATGAGTACTTTAATTTGGTGTAAAAAAAATTTGAAAAATGATACACAAAAACACTTTATTTTTTCATTTGAAAAGTGGCACGACTTTTCGTAGTGGACAAACAAATAAGAACGGAGAGAGTACAAAAACATACAATCATATGGTCCAAACTTTCTCGGCACGGAAGCACAAAGAGTTTGGAAACAGGTGATCTTGCACTTGCCAAAGGTATTGTACATACTTGGACGAAAGTGCAGACCTGATAACCCGAATAACCGTTGACGAATCGGGCCCATCGATTCTTCTAGAGAAAGCGGAAAAAAAAGCCGCGTGGTTTATTTTTCTTTTCTTTCCTTCGGTTTTTCTTGTCAAAGAAAAAAGAGGCCAAATTAAAATACCAACTGATACTCCGAGGTTGCGAACGGCTTTATAAAAGGCTCCACCACTGCAGATTCCTGCTTGAACCCAATAAAATCGAAAACACGTTCTCTAATCCACTTTCCAACGCAAGAATCAGCAAATAAATCCCTCACTCACCAACGAACCACCCAACCAGTCGAATTAAATTATCGGAATTTTTTTTCTTTTCAGAGAGCTCAGAGAAATGTCTGATTCATCAATGGAGAACGTGTTGGGTCTGCTCAGAATCCGAATTCACAGAGGCGTAAAGCTTGCCATTAGAGATGTCCATTTGCGAAGCAGTGATCCATACGTTGTTGTCCGATTGGGCAAACAGGTCATCTAAGCCTCCCTCTCTCTCTCTCTCTCTCTCTAGATCTCGATCCTTTTCAGTTCATTTTCTGTCCTAATTGATTGAGATCTAAGATAAGCTAACCTCGAATTTTTTGGTAAAGCTGATTTGTTTTGCGGTCTTTCTTTTTCCTGATGTTGATTGTGGTGTTTGGTGTGAAGCAGAAACTGAAGACTCGTGTAGTAAAGAAAAATGTGAATCCAGAGTGGGAAGAAGATTTGACACTTTCTATTGCAGATCCAAATACCCCAATCAAGCTTGTAAGTGATTTGCTTTTACATGTGTACTACAGTATTTAGCTACTAGTAAGGAATCCCGGTCAAATGCATAAGAGTACATGGTGCTATCACTGGGCTACCACTCCATTTGCAACAATGTTTAATACTATTGCTGTAGTAGTGATGTTGAACAGAGACACCACCAAGCAGGGATGGAGCCGAGGTGCCAGTAGTGGTTGTCGCCCTTGCAAGAGAAAAAAAATTAATTTTTTCTTTTTTGGGTAATTTTCTTGTTTTGGCGGTTGCCCTAGAATTGTATAGGAAAAAAAAATTTCAAAAAAATTTCTATAAATTATATAGACTCACCTCCCGTAGTGAAATTACTGGCTCCGTTTTTGCCCTATAGAGGGGTTGGTTCTGTGGTGGACACTCAAAACCGACAATGCCCAAGTTCGGGTCCCTAGCTAAACATACTCTTCGCTCCACCCACACGTTTCGGTTTCGACATAGGTGGGGTTGACTTTTGTGACGGGCAATATTCCCTGTCAAAGATGATGGCGGTACTACACTTTCATTTGAGTTATTTAAAAAAAAAAAAAAAAAGAGTTGAACAGAGGCCCTCTTTGATGTCTCTCTGTATGGGAGGTTTCTGTTTGGAACTCGAGGAAAATAAGGGGGAAATATTAAATACAAAAAATTTGTCCCCTGTTTGGTTTGAGAACAAGGGAAGGAGAAATCTACTAACTATAGCATTGTGAACACTGAAGATTACATTTTTCTTAATCTTTTTCTTCGTAATTATTTTCTCTTCTCTTGTCTCATTTTCCATGACTTCCAAACAAGCCTTAAACTGCTATGGCTATTAAGCTTTATATACTATAGTAGTTGTTTAGTGGCCTTTTTTTTTTTTTTTTTACTACTGGATGTTCGGGACAGCTTGCGCACACCTTGACTAATTCCATAGGCCTAGGGTAACGACCGGACATAGCTCTCAGTGGCCCTAAGAGTTTGTTGGCAAGGAGAATCTAACTTGAGTTAAACTATGACAATCTTGGACAAAATTGGTGGAATTCCATGTAGTATTGTTCCCTCCTAATTCGGTTCTATGTTAATTGCAGACGGTCTACGATAAGGATACATTCACATTTGACGACAAAATGGGAGACGCAGAGTTCGACATCAAAACGCTGATCGAAGTTGTAAAATGGCGGTTGGAGGGAATCCCTAATGGTACCATAATCACAAGAGTAAAACCAAATCGCCAAAACTGCTTATCTGAAGAGAGCTGCATTGTGTGGGACAACGGACAGGTAGTGCAAAACATGGTTCTCAGATTGCGAAATGTGGAATGCGGCGAGGTGGAGTTGCAGTTGCAATGGATCGATATTCCCGGTAGGGCTTTGTAAACTTGAGATACATAACAGATCGGAGCATCAAAACGGGATCGCTTTGGACCCTAATTGTCGTGAAATCGAACGAGGGTTCCTGTTAAATTGCTCTGTACGTAAATGAGTGTTTTGTTTTTGTTTTTGTAGCAGTGTATCTTCATCTTTCTGTTTCCTCTTGGTAAAGATCTTCAGTGGTATTTAGGCTATTTTTCTTTCTAGAAACTCTTCCCGATAAGAGTTATGAGTCTGACAAATTTACATCATAAAGAGGAGTGCTACGTGCACAGCAAGCTGTGCACAGCAGCCCTTTTCTCCGGCCTCGGGTCGTAGAAAGATGATCGGAGCCGCTCATTTTGTTCAAAATATGTCGTTTAAGGTCTCTGTAAAAAATGAGATTCGTTCGATATCGTTAGAGGCGTTAAGAAAACACCAAAAATCACTTCAAAATTTAGGCATATTTTAAACAAAATGAGCGGCTCCGATCATCTTTCTACGACCCGAGGCCGGAGCAAAGGGCTGCTGTGCACAGCTGCTGTGTGTGTATCTTTTCCGCATCATAAATTATTCCAATGTGTGGTCCAAATTTGAATTTGGATGTGATTGGTAATAGTGGTGCACAACAGAGACGAATTACTAAAAAAACAAACGAATTCCCAAAACTGGTCAATCCTAAAGATACCTGAAACTATATTTCAAGTGATCAAACCTTTTGTAAGTTTCTTTCGGTACTTGCGTGGAATGGGGGACCTGACTACAGGGTTTAGTAAGTAATATGGACCGTTGATATCCACAATCGATAGTTCAGATTCGCTAAACACTCTTACTGTTCAAAATGTACTATTACCGGTAAAAAACATAAGACAATATCTAAACAATTGATTATCGAAATGGACGGCTGAGATGCTCACTATACCTGTAGTGACCCCCCACCCTTCCTACTTTGAAACTTTTGTTTCAGTAATTACTAATTAGAGCCACAGCCGCTACTAAATTTACAAAAGAAACTAAAAGGCCTTTTCTCGTGGAAACTTCAAGAGAACAAAATATCGCCCTTGCAACTGGGACTTGAATTTTTATGCAATCCATTTTTGTAAGGGTGTGGCATCAACATTTAAGTCCACGGGATTGGGTTGGATTGAATTTTTATGCATGTACAATAAATAGGCTGGACTTGGGTTTATAATTTCAAACCTATATCAGCCCGGCCCGGCCCATGAAACGCATTATGTATATATTTTTAAATTGGTGACTCGTAATGAAAAAGGATCCTGCTACTGGTACAGAAAAATTTGTATAGAAAATGTACAAATCGCTCTCGGGGACCCACTTTTGGGTCTCACACGAGTGATCCGAACCGTTCATTATTCTTAGAACATTTTTCCGAGGGGCTCCACAAAATTTCAGCTCAATCGGACGGTTAAAAGTGCTTGAACCAAAATCACACGGTTAGAAGTGTTTGAAAATGGTGTGATTTTGGTTCAAGCACTTCTAACCGTCCGATTGAGCTCAAATTTTGTGGAGCCCCTCGGAAAAATGTTCTAAGAATAATGAACGGTTCGGATCACTCATGTGGGACCCAAAAGTGGGTCCCCGAGAGCGATTTGTACATTTTTTGTACAAATTTTTCTGTACCAGTAGGATTACCGAATGAAAAATAGTAAAACCAAAAATATCTATGAATGTTACTTTAGTTTCTAGAATCTTTTTCGGTAAAAAAAAAAAAAAAAGTAGCAAGACAGGAGGATAATTTGAAATCTGCATTTTTTTTTTCTATAAGAGATTTGCTAAAATTAAGAGGCCATATAAACAATTTGGGTTAGTAGTACATGCTTCGAAAATAAAAAGTGATTGGAATATAACTTGAGAATATCAAGTAAAAATTATTTATTTATTGGATGGGCTTTGATTACATGCAAAAGTCCATTATTATATAGTAAAAATCCAAACTGTTTCCAGCCCGACCCGATAAATGTGCACTCCTAAGATTCTCCTATGTGCATGCTTGTAGGACAATTGATAATCAAATCATTTAATCTATTGGCATTTGGCAGCCCATACGAGGAGCCTATTTTATTGTAAGCAAATGGGCTTGAGAGGGGAAGGGGCTTGAGTCCGTTATTCTATTTGGATTGACAGATTGGAGTGGCACTTACATCCCCATTAGATGGAGAGAAAATGAGATTAAAAAAAGAGGACCCTAGACTTTCACCAATTTTGATGAAAAGAGAAGAGGCCAATCTCTCCATTTCTCACCAAATTATTCAAATTAAATGAGTGATTTAGAGAGAAACTTTAAATATTTTTTTTTCCCACCAAATCACTCAATACAAACTGACTGTTGGATCTATGGAATCTTTAAAGGACGGAAGTCTATGCACACTCCAACTTTTATAACTAAATCGATTTGCTAAATTAGCATATGAGAAGTCATCATTTTAATGATTGGAAATATTTACTTATAGAATACATTAAAAACAATAACGCTGCCGAAGTTGATGTTTATCGGATGTTGATGAATGCATAATGATAATTGCATGAAAGGAACACATTTAGATGTGTTTCGGTTTAAAAAGCCAATTTGACTTTTTTTTTGGTCATTATTTTGATTTTTTTTTTTTTTACGTTTGTTAGTTTTGCATCTATTTTTTGTATATTATTGGCTCGTCTCGACTAGAGAAATCCAAAAAGGTAAAAAATTATGATTAGAACTCTTATTTTTGTCTTTATTAAAAAAAGTTTTGATCATTTTTTACTTTTTTTTATTCCTCTCACCGAGACAAACTAATAATACACAAAAAGTTGATGCAAAAATAAAAAATACTAAAAAAAATCAAATAAAGACGAAAAAATAAGCCAACTAACTTTTTAGGCCAAAACACTTAGGGGTCCTTTGGCAAAAAAACTTAATCCGGCTTTTTGATTTTTTTCATTTTGTCCTTATTCAATTTTTTATTTTGCATTTGTTAGATTGTGTTAAGATTTTATGGTTTCTAGATTTATCCCGACGAGATGAATCTAACAAGAATAAATTTATGGTCGAACCAAATATTTTTTTGAATAAAGCCAAAAATACTTGGATTATTGGATTAATTTTGGCTTTATCTCGACGAGACGAATCTAATAAGTATAAATTTATGGTCAAACCAAATATTTTTTTGAATAAAGCTGAAAATACTTAGATTATTGGATTAATTTTGGCTTTATTAAAAAAAATTTGAGTTTTGACCATAATTTTATACTACTTATTAGATTTGTCTCGTCGTGATAAATTTAGAAATCACAAAATCTTGACGCAAAACTAACAAATGGAAAAAAAATTTGAATAAAGACAACGAAAAAACTAAAAAACCGATTCTTGGGGTTTTTTTTTTTCCCCCCCCCCCCCTAAATCACGCCTTAGTACATTGCTTTGCTCTGTCCACAGAACAATAAATGGAATGGTCAATGACCTTTTTTTTGACTTATATGCCCGATAAGGACCTTACTCGTATGCCAATTAAAGAAACAAAAGAAAGGGAAAATGATATGAGTACACCACATGTGCACTCCAAATTCATACTACTCTGAGGTGTCAAATGAGAAGTGACCAATGTTTTGGGTGAACTCCAAATTGGACTTCTCTCCATTTGCCACCTCAGGATAGTGTGCATTTGGGGTGCACATGTGGTGTACCCATAACATTGTTGTGAAAGGAACACTTTCACCGTCCAGATTTTGTCTTTTTTCTTGAAATGAATGTCGGAAAGATCCTCTCGCATCTGTTTTCGTCCAAATGGTTAGAAGGCAGATTTTTTTTGGAGAAAAAAAAGTTCGTCCAAAAATACTTCTAAATTTGGTACTCCAGTAATGGGCGGACCACTGGACCTTAGAGGTGTTACGAAACCACAAACGAGGATTGCTTGGCTGATTTCTCATTATTAGCTGTACAAGATAAACTCGGACTCTTTTATTTATTCTGTAGATATTTCCCTTCCCTGATTAGATATTTCCTTTCCTATTTTTTAGGATCTGTATTCTGTATATTGGCTATTTATGCCCTAGTTTTGATTGTAGAAAGTTAAGTTTTTCACCATAAACAAATTCTCTGAATTCCATTGTATTGTTCATAGTATCAGAGCCTAACTCATATCACCCGTAAAATATCTCTTATATCACCATCATTTGAATCCTTATCTATTCATCGCAACCATGACCACTGAAAAATCCGAATCATCTAAACTTGAATCATCTACCCCAATTATACATATTCAACCAGGAACCTCTGGTTTCAAAGCCGGCATCACCCTTACCGAATCCAACTACGATGTATGGTCCCAAATCTTGGAGATGCAGATTGCTAAACATGAGAAGCTTCAGTATATTATCGGTCAAACTTGCCAGCCGGAGGAACCCGATGTTTCTTATGCGAAGTGGTATGCAGAAAATGAAAAGGTGAAAGATGGTTACTGACGTCTATGTCACCAGAGATTATGAAGAGCTATCTCCGCACCGCATGTGAAATCTGGAATGCTCTTGCCAAAGCTTTCTATGATGGATCGAATGAATCACAAAGATTTGCATTGAATCAGCGCGCTTTTTCCACCAAGCAGGATGGTCGCTCTCTCTCAACCTATTATGGTGATCTCATAGAAATTTTCCATGAGCTGGATCATCGTGATAAAATTTTAATGAAAGATCCTGATGATGTTATTGCATATCGAAAATCAGTTGAGCGATTGCGTGCATATCTTCCTAAATGGGCTCGATGCAGAATTTGAACAATTCCGAGGTGAGATTCTCAGGAAGGATCCTGCTTTGGATTTTGAAGAAATCTATGCATATGTGCGTCGTGATGCTAATCGCAAAATGACGTTGAATGGAGAATTCGATCAATTGGAGTAATCTGCCATGATGGCTCGACGGTCCAAGTCTCAACAATGGCAAACCAATTCGAAACAAAAACGAGCATCGGGACTCCCAAATCATACTACTGACCAAACTCGGTCATCTGGATCACAAAATCGTAGCTATGAAATAGGGGCTGGACGACTAGAGTGTTTGTGTACTCATTGTGGTGAAACTGGACATACTAAGTCATGATGCTATGAGCTTATTGGGTATCCAGAATGGTGGGATCCTGTCGAGGCGCGAAGCAAACGGAATTCAAAGTCAAATCACCATGCCTCTGTTGCTGTAACTGAGCCTTCCAACAACACTCCTAAAAAAGCCTCATCTTTGATTGCTTACATTAGGTAACCTTGGTAAGGCTCTACATACTTTTGCACCTAATAGTAATAGTACATGGATAATCGATTCTGGTGCTACAAATCACATGACCTTTGACGTTAACAATGTTCACTCTATGAAACCATCTGAACAACCAATAGTGTCCACAGCGAATGGTACTCCATCTCTTGTGATTGGAGAAGGTTCAATTTCTCTCACAAAAGCTTTGAATTTGAATTCTGTTTTGGTCATACCTTCCCTCAACTATAACTTATTGTCTGTTGCTCAAATAACCTGTGCTTTACAATGTATTGTGATTTTTTGGCCTAACTCTTGTGTTTTTAAGGACATCCGGACTCGGAGGACAATTGGTTATGGTACTAGAAGGGGGAAGCTCTATCATCTTGATTTGACCTTGGAAAGTTCAAATCAGCTGGCTGAAGTTTTCTCTGTTGAAGGCTCTAAGAAATCTCAGAATTCAGAAATTTGGTTATGGCATAGGCGCTTAGGACATGCTTCTTTTGGATATTTAAAGAAATTATTTCCCAAGTTGTTTTCGTATTTGACTGCTTCAGAATTGAAGTGTGACATTTGTGAACTGGCTAAAAGCCATCGTGTTTCATTTCCAATAAGAATGAATAAGAGTCCAATTCCGTTTATGGTTATTCAAACTGATGTATGGGGTCCAACAAAGATTTCTTCTCGAGATGGTGCACATTGGTTTGTTTCATTTATTGATGATCATACTCGTATGACTTGGGTATGTTTGGTGAAATTAAAAAATGAAGTTAGTTCTTTGTTTCAGAAATTTCACAAGATGATAGCCACCAGTATCGATCTCAAATCCAAGTTCTCTGCACTGATAATGGTGAAGAATTTGTTAATCAGATCTTGGAAAATTATCTGAATTTACATGGCTTTGTTCATCAGACAACTTGCATCGATTCCCCTCAGCAAAATGGGGTTGCTGAGCGCAAGAACCGTCATCTTCTTGAAGTTGTACGTGCTTCCTTATTTGGGGCTTACATGCCCATCAGTTACTGGGACGATGCCATCACTGCTGCAGCCTACCTTATCAATCGTGTACCTTCCAGTTCATTGCAATTTAAGACTCCTGTTAACGCGCTTCATCAGGCTATAAGTGCTCCTACTGTGCCAAATTTGCCACCAAAAGTGTTTGGGTGTGTCGCCTTTGTGCATCTTCATAAATCTTTGAGACATAAGTTGGAACCCTGGGCTCTCCGCTGTGTATTTGTCGGCTATGCCTTACAACAGAAAGGCTATAGGTGTTACCACCCTCCTTCTCGAAAGGAATATGTTACTCTTGACGTTGTTTTTCACGAGGATGAGATGTATTACCTTGCCCCCGAGTTTCCACTTTAAGGGGAGAGTTGAAATGAATTGCAGACTCTGGAGCATTTTTTGGAGACTTTAGAGGATAGAGATGGTGATGATGACAGTGGAGAAGGTCCAGATACGGCGAATGGTCTTATCTTGGAAGATGAGAATAGTCTAGATCAGATGGAAGAGGAACAATTAGTACTGTCTCCACAAGGGAACTTGCTGGCTTCTCCCTGTCAGTCTGTACCATTTAACCAATTGCTCTCTTAGGCCGATTCCATTCCCGAATCTCACGTAAATTCCATTCCCGAATCTCACGTAAATTTTGAACCCCATCTAAAAGTTCTACCCAATCGAGTCACTAGAGGAATACCTAGAAAAAATTATGAACCTGATCTTGATTCCAAACCTAGGTATCCCATGAGTAATTTTGTGTCTTACCATCGACTGTCAAAGGAATGTAAATCATTTGTGAATCAATTATCTACTGTATCTATTCCTAATAGTGTGTAGGAGGCTTTGAGAGATTCCAGGTGGAAGGAAGCAATGAAAGAAGAGATGAAATCCCTCCAAAAGAACTCAACATGGGAGGTTTGTGATTTACCTGAAGGAAAGAAACATGTCGGATACAAGTGGGGTTTCATCATTAAATACAAAGCTGGTGGAACAATTGAACGATACAAAGTCAGACTTGCTGCCAAAGGGTATGCTTAAACTTACGAAATTGATTATATGGAGACATTCGCACCAGTGGCCAAAATTATTACTATTCATATTTTGCTATCTCTAGCTGTGAATCTTGACTGGTCGTTGCACCAGTTTGATGTGAAGACTGCATTTCTGCATGAAGATCTCCAAGAAGAAGTATATATGGAATTGCCCCCGCAAGTAACATGTAGATTGAAGGAAGCAAACATGTTTGCAAATTGAAGAAGTCTCTTTATGATTTGAAGCAATCCCCGAGAGCATGGTTTGGAAGGTTCACGAGTTCTATGAAAGCATTTGGATACAAGCAAAGTAACTCGGACCATACTCTCTTCTTGAAGCATAATAAAGAGAAGATTACTGGTCTTATTGTGTATGCTGATGATATGATAGTGACTGAAAATGATCTGGAGGAAAGGAAGGCATTGCACGATTGTCTCTCCCGTGAGTTTGAAATGAAGGATCTTGGTCCGTTGAAGTACTTCCTGGGAATTGAAGTGTTAAGATCACAGAAGGGAATTTTCTTGTCTCAATGGAAATATGCCTTAGATTTGTTGAATGAAATTGATATGTCAGCCTGCAGTCTCGTTAGCACTTCTATGGAAGAAAATCTGAAACTAGGTACGTATCCAAGTCAAGTTCCTGCTGACAAGAAGCGCTATCAGAGACTAGTGGGGAGGTTAATGTATCTTGCTTATACTCGGCCTGATTTGGCTTATGCACTAAGTGTCATTAGTCAATTTATGCATTCTTCGAGTGAAGAACATATGAATGCCGTCACTCGTACTTTGCGCTACTTAAAATCGTCTCCTGGAAAGGGGATTATGTTTACAAAAGGAGGCAACTTGGATATTGAAGGTTATACCGATGCTGATTGGGGGTCAATTAATGATAGACGCTCTACATCTGGTTATTTCACATTTGTAGGTGGAAATTTAGTTACTTGGCGAAGTAAGAAACAAGAGGTAGTAGCTCGATCTAGTGTTGAGGCCGAATACCGGGGAATGGCTAAAGGAGTATGCGAATTACTGTGGATCAGAAATCTAATGCAAGTGTAGACACCCCAATTTGAGCCTGCAAAAATCCATAGCATTCCCGATGATGAAAATGCACTTTCGAACATGTTTTAGAGCTTAAAAGGGATGATTGAAATTTATCCAAAACCCTACCAAAACACTTCCAAACCAAAAACCAAAGGTAGCCATTGAACCCATTCCATGCACCTGAAGCATTCCCCTTTAGGTGTCTGAACCTTCCTCATGCACCTAAAGCATTCCCCTTTAGGCGCCTGAACCTTCCTCATGCACCTGAAGCATTTCCTTTAGGCGCCTGAAGGGCTTCTTCAGGGGCCTGAAGCTCTTTTTCCAGAATTTCAAAATTTGAGCAGGAATATCTTGGGTGTAATGATTATGATTCGTTTTTGCAGAATATCATTAGGAGGGAGCGTCTTAGCCTAAATATACCCCTAAAATGGCCCCTAGGAGACCTAAATCAACATTTGAAGCCTTATTTAAACCCCCACACCCCTCCTTTGAAGGAGTTCCATGATATTTTCTGAAAAATCAGCCAAGTCAGTCATTTTCCCTTAAGAAAACACCCAAAATCAGTGTATAACTTCATTCAAGCCTCCATTATCCACCCAAAAACCCATTTCCATTGTTCAATCACCCATTTCAAGCTCCGAAAATTAATGAATCTACCCAATTAGTGAGGCAAAGTTCTTGTTGAGGGAAGTCAGTAGGCTCATGTTGGTTCTTGATACCAATAATGGGCTTCCAATGACTCAAATATTTCAAAAGAACATTTTTTGCTCGACACCTGAAGCAGCAGCTTCAGGCCCATTTCATTTTCATCTCTTTCTATCTTAAAATGCTTTATCTTGGTCTATAGTTATGATGATGGTGGTTTATATCTCAGGAACGAACTGCTTACATTCTGTTTTCCACTCCAAAAGGTGAAAATCATACTTTTTAAGGAGGAAAATTACCATCAATGTAGAAAAGATCATTTATTCATCACAAAATCTCTATTGAAGGTCATTTTCTTTACATGTAAGAGTGAAAAGTCCCTGTTTTGCTATTTGAATGGATGAAAAACAAGTTTTTATGAGATATAAATGGTGTTATATGGTACGAATGAGTTGTTAGATGAAGTTTTCCAATTTGTTTGTCTCTTAACAAAGTGTTAACACCATTATTTTACCTGTTCCAGTAGCAAAACAGAGGTGAAAATGAGTTTGATCAAGCACCTGAAGCAGTAGCTTCTTGCACCTGAAGCAGTAGCTTCAGGCGCCTGAAAGGTGCCTAAAGCCCTTTTCAGGCGCCTGATCCTCTCAGCTTCAAGCGTTTGAAACATACCTTTAGGTGCTTGAAAGAAAGTAGAAGGATCAAATTGGCTTTTCCAAAAAAGGGTCTCAAAAAGCTTTTGTGTCATTTTGTTCATAGTTTATGGTCACTGTTATTAAGATTCATGTCATTCTATTATCATGCCATGTCATTTACACGATCACAAGTATCCACTTTCATATGATTAATCGTGATAATCTTTACATTCTTATCTTGTTCATGTGATTTGAGTTCAAGAAACAAGTGTTTTCTAAAAACTAGCGTTGAACCCGTGCTATGCACGGGCGAGACTAACGTGCACACACAGTGTATGTCTATGGCATAATAGGTGGCAGGTGGAGCCTAATCATACACACATAACATAGCTAGCATAAGATAATGTTAGCATGTTAACATTAAAATTTAAACAGAATTTATAGTTTCCTAGTGTTAATACCAATAACTAAATTGCCAATTGTTGAAAAAAATAGTAAGTAAACTCAGATCTAAATATAATCAATAAATTTGGGAAAAAAAAACTCATGGCAGGGTAGCGGTTTTTTTTTTTTTTTTTTTTTTTTTTTTTTTTTTTTTTTTTTTTCGATCGGCAGAGAATTGCTACACAAACTCTTCAGTGGCATAACTTTAAGAGGAAATTGAACGTATTGATATGTGAATGCAATTTTTATTGGAACTAACCTTTGTACACTGGATGAGGAGTGTAGAAACCAAATGTTGTAGTAGTAAATTGAGTAAAAACACGGCCTCTTACGTACTTTAATCAAAATCTAGAGAACAAAAAAATAGGAACACCGTTATCAATGCAGAAATATCGGAATGAATTACACAAAACAAACAAAAAATCATATTCGAACTTTGCTTTAATATAGTTGCAGCGCGATAGTTATGGGTAGTAGAAATGCATGAAGGAGGAGGAAGGAAAATCATATACATGTGATTTAAATATATTTGAATTCAATGGAAATAAAAATCGCATCAATAAATTGTTAATAATTTCATATTTTTGTAGTACTATATTGTTACGGATTGCACATAATTAAAATCATACGTTACCATACTAATGCCGCCACTACCGCCGCTTTTCCATGGGCTTTAAAGGTATGGTTTTCGTGTGGTCATTTCCTCAACACAAAAGCCGTAAAACTGTAAAATATTAACAGAAAAAAAACACAAATCAATATGGATTGGATGGTGCGGTGTACCACACGTTGATGATTGTGAGGGAACTTACTTGTGATTGGAGATGGCCTCCTCACTGCAGTACTCTTTGGACGGAAGAAAAGTATGTGCATTTCTCACTTCTCTGAATAAAAAAGTACTCAGCTTATTGTTCGCATTCAATGAAAAATTGGGATGTAAAATTAACTATAGATGAGGGTGTTACGTGAAACTTACATAAAAGAAAATTTGAAATAAAAATTAGGTACCCACAAATGCAGTCACAGAAAAAATGATATGTAAAAATAACTGTAGATGAGGGTCTTATGCGAAACTTACATAAATGAATGTGTATGTTGAATTTGCAGTCTCACACTAAGATGATGAAGAACACGAAAACGGTTGAAATATTCTCGAATTCCTAAAGTAGTCCCACTGTGTATGACGAAGGAGACGAAAATGGTTGAATTTTTTTTTTGTATTCCCAAAGCATTTGCATGGCAGGTGTTCTATTGTCTACCAAAGTTGTCGTCTTATTCTTCATTGTTGACAATGCATTTGCATGGCATCTTATGAAGAAGTTTTGGAAACTGGGGTGAAGAACTGAGAATGGGGTTTGGCTTGCCAAGTATGAGGTCAAGCAGTGGAGTGGTAACTGTTTTCGGCAGTGGGAGTAGCTTTACGTGGGTCGTGGGCAGTTTTTTCTTTCTTTTTTTTTTTTTGAGAAAAGGAAGAAAGTAGGGACTTGATGGGGAATGAGAACCGGAGGTAGTTATTGCATGGTTTTGGTCGAGAAAAACGTGGCAGTGAAGTGGTATCTTTTGGGCAAAAAATAATTAGAAATTCTGAGAATTTAGAATTAGGGGTTTGGAGAGTTTTGAGAGGGCCAACTACATTGCTATAGTATATTTAAAGATCCCTTAAGTACTTAGTAGAGACCGGTTTTCGTAAACCGGGCGAGGGGGGCCTTAAAAACCTTCCACCCTCGTAACTTAGCTCCCGAACCCAAGAAATCTTGTTAACGTGCCGGTGAAAGCTTTTTTCCAAAACAAGGGCAAAAGGGTCATTAAAAAAAAAAGGGTTTCTCAGATACGGTCCTTAAACGCGGGTGGCAACTCTAAAATCATAATCTTATTTTCCAAACCATTTTTGAAACTCGGTGAATTTTTGCGGGGTGTCCACAGCAAGACTTGCATATTGAACAAACCGGTCCTATGAAATTATACTGTGATAGTAAGGCGGCATGTGACATTGCTCATAATCCAGTTCAACATGATCGAACTAAACATGTTGAGGTCGATAGGCACTTTATCAAGGAAAAATTTGAAGCAAAGCTCATTGAAGTACCACATGTTCGATTTGAAGATCAGCTTGCTGATGTGCTCACCAAGGCAGTATTAAACCAAGCATTTAATAGTTGTCTCGACAAGTTGGGCATGGGCAACATCTATGCACCAACTTGAGGGGGAGTGTTACACAATCACACACGAGGATTGCTTGGCTGATTTCTCTTCATTATTAGCTGTACAAGATAGATTAGGATTCTTTTATTTATTTTGTAGATATTTCCCTTCCCTTATTAGATATTTCCCTTCCCTTATTAGAATTTGTTTATGGTGAAAAGTTAAGCTTTTCACCATAAACAAATTCTCTGAATTCCATTGTATTGTTCAAGGGGTTGTTCTCCAATTGATTTTATTAAGATTTTGATAAAATCATTTATCCATTCGTGAAGACATTTGATAAAATCTCTAGATTTTTTAGATTTTTTAATGCAAAATTCAACAATTTTATCACATGTATTCACGAATGGATAAAATCAGGGGGTTAATTTTATCAAATGTTGATAAAATTCATTGGAGAACTTAGCCTTAATCGTATGACAATTAAAGAAAGAAAAAGAAACACTTCACCGTTCAGATTTGTCTTTTTCTTGAAATTAATCTCGGAAATTATCTGTTTTCGTCGGGTACGGGGTCCCTATAGTGAGGGGCTCACTATAGGGTAGTAGTGAGCCCATCCCGCCGTCTATCTCGATAATGAATGTTTGGATTTTAATCCAACAATGAACGGCTCGGATCATTTAGAGTTTGAATTAAATCCGAGCCGTTGGTGTCGAGATGGATGGTTGGATGGGGCTCACTACAATCCGATAGTGAGTTACCTCACTACAGGGCCCTTGCTTTTGTTTCGTCCACATGGTTAGAATGCAGATTTTTTGAAAAAAAAAAGGTTTGTCCAAAAATACTCCTAATTTAGTAATGGGTGTTTAAGAGCCTCATTTTTTTTCTCCCCAAATTATGACCAAAATGTGTTATAAATCTGTAGAATATTTGAAAAATATACACATATTATATTTTGCAACAGAAGAAGTGTTTTGAGGGATATCTGCCAAGTCTTGACCGTGCCCGATAGGGGCAACGACAAGACTGAGGTAGACCTTGACCACGCCACTCATTCCAAATTACTAGAGATTTAGTGACTTGGTGTCTAAAGAAGAATGGATCGCTGCATAAGAACCCGCGGGACCACCGCTGCTGTCCAAAGGCCGCAGCCTAACAAGTACAGAAAGAATATTCTCACACGACTCATGTGACGCATGTGCATAATTTATTCCTCCATCGGTCCCAAAATTTTAGTCCACTTTCACTTTTTTCGATTTTCTTTTCAATTGTCTATATCTTTCAATTTATAATATTTTTTAAGATTAAAAAAAATGGTTAATAAAACGAATTGAGATCTGCTTGACTGACCGGGTGAATATGAATTAAACTAAAGACTCATCCCAAGCGTAGGACTCTCGACCGGTGTAGCACAATATCCGGAAGTACTGGAGTAGAACCATGGAGACGGAGGAACGGTGTTTGACTCAAAAGTGTTGAATTCTAGTTTAAACTGGCTCTTAGGTAGCCACTTCTTGTGCAACTCGATTGATTTATCAACTAAATGGATGAAATTAATTAACTATGGATTTAAAAGAAGAGTACAGCCGTGGGAACTCCAGCGTCCGCGGCTAGCCCTATCCAATGTTCACTCGGGTCACAGTTCCTTCAAATAACCGATTTTAGAATAGGAAAAAGTTCCCTAACGAATGCACACCACCTGTCACCAGTTTCTGTGTGCAGTTGAGAGGAAGGCTCCGGATTCCTTCGCCCCGCTTACAAGGACTCCAGCGATGCCCGGGATTTGTTCGTTAGAAAAAGTTTCGTATCCCAAAATTGCTTAAAAATTTAATTATGTTGAACCCGAGGTGAACATCGATTAGTCTAGCCACGGGGCGCCTTCGCCCCGTGGCCGCACCCTATGAATCTACTCACTCATGATTTTATTGAACGCGGCAATAATATTAAACCCATATCTAAACATGATTTTAGCAATTGAAATAAAAATAAAACACGATACCACAGGTTTGCCGCAAAGGGACGGATTCGATTACCAGAGAAGAACACCAATTCAAGCTGGGAAAACCTAGAAAACGTTGATTAAACTTGAATCCGAAATAATCCTGAAAACAGCAGCCAAAGTTAAGAAAACAAAACATAAGTTATGAATTGTGCAACCCTAGTTTCAAGTTGTAACGGGGTATTTATATTAGAACCCCCGTTATTACAATTAAAATCCGAGAAAAACTAGATTAACTCCACGCGAAGACCAAAATGCCACCGTTTCAAAGCCAATTAAGACCCTCAGTAGCGCTATGATAGGCGCGCGATATTCCATGTATAAGCACCTAAGTAGGGGAGTTGGCGCGTTAAACGTGCGGTTTATGATCATTTTTCTGTTTAATGCGTGCGTGGTAGTGTTTGTGGTGTTTGCATGATTTACCAGGTTAAAAGGTGTTTTTGGCACACTCTTGCATGGCTTGAAGTGGAGCTGGGCGTGGGAGTCGAGGTTTGAGGATGGAATGCTGAAAGAGGACGGCTTAAGGGGTCGGTATCGATACCCCCCTTAGCCGTATCGATACTAATTGGCTTCGATGGGTCAAGTTCTTTCCAGAAGGTTTAGTATCGATACCCCTGATAAGGGTATCGATACCTACGTCTTGGCGGAAAAAGGAGGATAAGGGATCGGTATCGATACCCTTATGAGGGGTATCGATACCGAGATGCTATCTTGGCGCACCAAACGCTGTTGTCTTGGTCATCCGCGTGAATGGTTTCCGAATTTCGTTAGTTTTTCATGAAGGTTATTAGGAATGGTATAAATACTTAAGTTTCAACCCATGCTAGGGTTCCACAATTTTTACCTAAGTTTTTGTTTCGCAAGTTTTCGGCTACGGATCTCAGTTCTTCGTTCTATGCTTTACATTCAAGTTGAATCTTCAGAAGTTCAGTTCCAGGATTTGTTTTGCTGATCGAATATCAGAGTTAACTTTTCCCTTGCAATTACGGTATCGGTGTCCAGTGTTTTTATATCTTATTCGTTAAAAGCATGATTAATTTTAGTTTCGAATCATCTTCTGCAATTTCCACCAATATGTGTGAGTAGTCGTTTTGGGTGCGGCCGCGGGACGAAGGTGTCCCGTAGCTAGGCTAATTTATGTTTAACCTCGGTGCCGAATCAATTCAATTAATGCGCAGTCTTTGAATACGGAAGTTTTTCTGGCAAACAAAACCCGGGCATCGCCCATTTCCAAATGTGCGCAAGAATCGGTGACAAGTGGTGTGCACTTGTTGGAAACTGTTTCCATATTTTTAAACCTATTAATTGAATCATTGTGGCCCGAGTGAATGTGAATTAGACCAGCTGCGGGCACCGTAGTACCCACGGCTGTGCTCTTCTTTTTAATCCAGAGTTCAGTAATTGAATTAGGTTAATTGAATTAGCTAATTAAACCAATTGAGCAAGGGGTGGCTACCTGAGAGCCAATTACAAACGTAGAGCCAGCATTGTTTGAGTTAAACACCGTAGACCGTCTCTGTGGTTCGACTCCGGTACTTCCGGATCTATTGTGCTACACCGGTCGATAGTCCTACGCTTGGGACGAAATCTTAGTTAATTTTTAATCACCCGAACGGTCAAGCATTTTTGGCGCCGTTGCCGGGGACGGTGACGTGTGTTCAAACGGTGTTAGTTTAGTGTTTGTTGAATTCTTAGTTGAGTCATCATAGGTAGAAATAAGCAAGTCGTCCGTAAGCCTGACCCTCTCTATTATCGTGATCGTACTAATCGCTTGGTCAGGATAGAGTCCAGGTCGAGTCAGTCAGAGTCTTCAAATTCTTCGTTAGAGTCAGTAGAGAGTCGGTCGGAGTCCATTCCCATTAGTGGACTCTACATAGACTTACCTATCGAGTCTGTTAATTTAAATAATCCGCTTTATCAGTTAGAGTCAGAGTCAGAGTCAGTTTCCGAACCAGAATCTTTTGAAATGGGAGACCAACAGGTAGTTCAACAACCGTCGTTGAGGCAGCACTTGAATCCCGAGAGGACCACTCCTCCCGGGCCGATTGTGTTTCCTCGAGAGACACAGGAGGCACGGAACGCCTTCACTGTAAAACCTGGTGTCTTGAATAGCCTCGCTAACTTCTATGGGAGAGAGTCTAATGATCCGTACGAACATGTGCGGACGTTTGAGGGGTTAGTGCGCAACCTGGCGTCTACTACCCAATATGACAATGCCTGCCTCAAGCTGTTTGAGGCAACTTTAAAAGATGGCGCACTTAGATGGTTTAGAATGCAAAAGCCTCAGTCCTTCGCCACATGGGCGCATGTGCGTGACGCGTTTTACAAAAAATATTTTTCTGGGGCTAAAACTAATAGTTTAAGGCGCCAAATCCAAGGCTTTAGGCAAGATAGGGGAGAGTCTTTTGTGAAGGCATGGGAGCGTTTCAAAGATTTGCTTCTAAGAATGCCACACCCTGGTTTTGAGAAGATACAGTTGGTCGAATTCTTTCACCTGGGTCTCAACGCTGAGACAATCCAGCACATAGAGTATTCATGTAAAGGGGACGACTTCTTGTCCAAAACTGCGGATGAGGGTTGGGATTTTCTAGATGATCTAGCAGACAGACAGAGGGCGTTAGAACCTTCTGATTTTGATCGGTCCGGACCTTCTGGGTCCAATGTTATCCCCGTTACCATACGTGACCAGCGACTCCAGGCCCAGGTTGAAAAGATGGCGCAGAAGCTAGAGGAATTAGAAGTTAGGCAGACTCATCCAGTGCATGAGGTCAGTATAGAGGAAGTCTGCGTGTGGTGTGAGTGTAAGGGGCACATTGCAACTGCATGCCCCGGATTTTTAGCTGCTAAGGGAGCGAGTCAGAATAATCAAGAAGAGGTAAATGCTGTGAGGAATTGGGACCCATACTCAAATACGTATAACCCGGGATGGAGAGATCACCCCAACTTTGGGTGGTCAGACCATAGACCCGCAGGTGGAGGTCAAGCGCAACTCCCTGCGCCACCTCCGCCGCAACAGTTTCATCAGTCCCAAGCACCCAGGCCTCCTCAGGGCCAAGTCATTCCTTACAACTATCAGTTACAGCAAGGCAGGGGGGGAGGCCCATCCACTCGTGGGCCGCCCCCAGGTTATGCGCAGACTGTACCACCCCGTTTTGAGGATTCCATGAATTCCCTAATGCAGTCTCAGCTAACATTTCAGACTGATACCATGCAGCAAATTGGGGCCCTTACGGCCCAAATGACGCAACTCACTGCGGTGATCAGTCAAATGCAACAGGAAAAGGGTAGGTTTCCGGCCCAAGGTAGTCAGGCAGGTGCCCATTATGTGGGAAATCCTTCAGGTCCCAATGTTCACGGGCAAAATCAGGAAGAGGCTAAAGCAGTTACCATTCTTAGGAGTGGGAAAGCAATTGACAAGACCATTCAGCCAACACTAAGACAGGCTCCACCCCCGGAGCCAATTATTGAGCCTGAGGTCAATTTTGATACTGCTGAGGTGCCTCGAGAGGAAGTAGAAAAGAGAGAGGAGTCACTTGAAGTGGTGGTGCCTGCAGCTGCAGCCCCCACGACTCCATCACCGCCAGCGATACCAGTAGCTCCATTTCCCCAAAGACTGGCAGTGAGACCCAAGCAAACCATTAACAGCAAGATGATTGAGTTGTTTAAGAAGGTTCAAATCCCCATCACCCTGATGGAGGCAATTGAATCCTTTCCCCAGTGTGCTAAGGTATTGAAGGACCTTTGCACACCAAAGCGCAAGAGTCAGAACAACGTGGTTCTGACGGAGCAAGTGAGCTCCATTCTGCAGACTGAGATTCCTGCCAAGTGCAAGGATCCAGGGTGTCCCACCATTCCCATAGCCATAGCAGGTCAGAATTTTGACAAGACATTGTTGGATTTGGGAGCGAGTGTTAATTTGCTCCCTTATTCAGCATACTTGAGATTGGGCCTAGGCGACCTCAGTGAGACTCCAGTCACTCTACAGTTGGCTGACCGGAGTATTAGAGTACTCAAGGGAGTGGTAGAGGATGTGTTGATCCAGGTCGGGGAGTTTCAATTCCCCGCTGATTTCATTGTTCTAGACATTAGTCCCGGTCGTGAGGCTTTAGAGAAGACTCCCATCATTTTGGGGCGTCCTTTCCTAGCCACCTCCAATGCTGTTATGAATTGCAAAACTGGCAAGGTTCAGTTATCTGTCGGTGAGGAGAGAATGGAGGTGGATGTGTTCAGTATCAGTACATTAGAGGATGATGAGGAGGAGTCTGAGGAGTTGTCTCTGATTGACACACTAGTCTAAGAGCATATTGATACAGTCTTGTATAAAGACCCTTTGGAGGTTGCCCTTACCTCCGAGGAAATATCATTTTTAGACTCAGCGGAGGTTGTGAATTTGTTAGAATTACTAGATGCTGAGGAGTCGTGTGAAGAGGTGTGTGGGGTCACCTATAGCCCTATGTTTGAGCCTTTGGGCGACCCTCCGCCCAAGGTTCTTTCGTCATCTATCCAGCCGCCTAAACCCGAGTTAAAACCTCTACCAGACACGCTTAAGTATGCTTTCTTAAAAGGCAATGATACCTATCCGGTTGTGATCTCCTCATCCCTAGAGGAAGATCAAGAGAGGAAACTGCTAGATTTGTTGAGAGAGCACATGGGCGCGATTGGCTGGACCATAGCGGATTTGCATGGTATAAGCCCAACGGTGTGTACACACCGCATTGTTCTTGAGGAGAGTGTAAAGCCTTCTAGGCAACCTCAGCGGCGTCTTAACCCCAACATGAAAGACGTGGTTCGGGCTGAGGTGCTTAAGTTGTTAGATGCGGGTATCATTTACCCAGTTGCCCATAGTGAGTGGGTGAGCCCAGTGCAAGTGGTGCCTAAGAAGGCAGGAGTGACCGTTGTGACTAACGACGAGGGAGTTTTAGTACCGACCCGAGTTCCCACAGGATGGAGAGTTTGCATAGATTACCGGAAGCTCAATGCGAGCACCCGGAAAGACCACTTCCCTCTTCCTTTCATTGATCAGATTTTAGAGAGGGTAGCGGGTCGGGCCTTTTATTGCTTTTTAGATGGTTACTCGGGATATAACCAGATTGAGGTCGCATTAGAGGACCAGGAAAAGACCACCTTCACATGCCCTTATGGAACCTATGCTTACCGTCGCATGCCCTTTGGGTTGTGCAATGCACTTGGTACCTTTTCCAGGTGCATGATGGGAATCTTTAGCGACATGGCGGAACGGATTGTAGAGGTGTTCATGGATGATTTTTCGGTCTTCGGAGATTCATTCGATGGGTGCCTTGAAAATTTGGGAAAAGTTTTACAGAGGTGTGAGGAGAAGCACTTGGTGCTAAATTGGGAGAAGTGCCACTTCATGGTTACCCAAGGAATCGTGTTGGGACACATTGTGTCCTCTAAGGGTATTGAGGTGGACAAGGCCAAAATAGATTTAATCCGAAATCTCCGAACACCTAAATCTGTTAAGGATGTGCGTTCATTTCTGGGACACGCCGGTTTCTACAGGCGGTTCATTAAAGACTTCAGTGCTATCTCCCGTCCGTTGTGTCAGTTATTGGCAAAGGACACACCTTTTGTGTGGTCCGATGCTTGTGAGGGGGCATTTCAGATGTTAAAGCGGAGTCTCACAACTCCGCCAATTGTGCAGTCCCCGGATTGGAGTCTTCCCTTTCAGTTGATGTGTGATGCTTCTGACTATGCAGTCGGAGCTGTTTTAGGGCAAAGGAGAGGGAAAGACCCGTGTGTGATATACTATGCTAGTAAGACTTTGAATGAGGCGCAGATGAACTACACCACCACCGAGAAGGAGTTGTTAGCGGTGGTGTTTGCGTTAGATAAGTTTCGGTCCTACCTGGTAGGTTCGCAGATCACGGTTTTTACCGATCATGCGGCCCTAAAGTACTTAATGACTAAGCAGGATGCGAAAGCTCGCCTCATTCGGTGGATTCTGTTGCTGCAGGAATTCCACCTGATTATCAAGGATAAAAAGGGGGTAGAGAATGTAGTGGCTGACCATCTATCTCGTCTGGAATTCGAGGACCCCACCTCGAATCTTCCCATTAGAGATTCTTTTCTGGATGAGCAGTTGTTCGCCGCTAATGAGTGCCCGTGGTATGCTGATATTGCCAATTATTTGGTAACTAGGCAGATTCCTCCCCATTGGTCTACCCAAGAGAAGCAGCGATTCTTGAGAAGTGTCCGACAGTATATATTCGATGACCCATATCTGTTTAAGTACTGTGCGGACCAGATTGTGCGCAGATGTGTCCCCGAGTTTGATCAAAAGGGGATTATCGAGTTCTGTCATAGCGAGGCGTGCGGTGGTCATTTCTCTGCGAAGAAGACCACCGCCAAGATTTTACAGTGTGGATTCTGGTGGCCTGATATGTTTAAGCTTGTTCATGTGTTCCGTAGGTCGTGCGACCGTTGCCAAAAGCTTGGCAAATTGTCTTCACGTCAGGAGATGCCCCTCCAGCCCATTCTTGTGCTAGAGGTTTTCGATTGTTGGGGCATTGACTCTATGGGTCCATTACCTATGTCTCATGGTTACGAGTATATTTTGGTAGCGGTGGACTATCTGTCCAAGTGGTTAGAGGCGGTACCCACTAAGTCTATGGAGTCACGAGTCGTGCTAGAGTTCATTAAGTCTAATATTTTGTCGAGGTTTGGCGTGCCACGCGCCATTATCTCTGATCAGGGCACGCACTTCACAAGTCGGTCGTTTGCAAAGTTAATGGGGGAGTATAGAGTCACTCACAAGGTGTCCACTTCGTACCACCCCCAAACTAATGGGCAGGCCGAGTTAGCAAATCGAGAGATTAAGCGAATCTTGGAGAAAATTGTAGGTGTGACTAGGAAGGATTGGTCCACCAGGTTGAATAACGCGCTGTGGGCTTATCGCACTGCTTATAAGACCGTGTTGGGTGCTTCACCCTATCGGCTTGTTTTCGGTAAGGCCTGCCACCTGCCAATTGAGTTAGAGAAGAAGGCCTATTGGGCCCTCCAGGAAATTAATTCGAGTTTAGATGTGGTGGGTGCGCATAGGAAGTTACAGTTATGTGAGCTAGAGGAGCTTAGGAACGACGCGTATGAGAATGCTAGTATTTATAAGGCTAAGGTTAAGGCGTATCATGATAGGAATATTCAGCGCAAAACCTTTAGAGTTGGTCAGAAAGTATTGCTCTATAATTCGCGTCTCCACCTTTTCCCCGGAAAGTTGAGGTCCCGCTGGGAAGGTCCCTATGTTGTGGTGCAAGTGCATCCGAATGGTTCAGTTGATGTCCGTGATTCTAAGGATGATCATGTGTTTAAAGTTAATGGGCAGCGTCTGAAACCGTTTTTGGAGTTCTTAGAAGTGGGAGAACCTGATGAGGAGTTGGTCGATCCTGTGTATTCGGATGACCCGGTTACTTAGGCTTATTCAGCCAGGTATTGACGGGTAGCTCATGCGTACCATGCTCTTAATTGAGTGTGGACCCGGCCCCTAGTGATAGGGGTACCCATCATTGACTTGGGTATGTATAGCTTTGCACGCCGCTGTTTAAATAAGGATCGTGTACCCAGCTCCGGTTAGTAAGGGCAAATTTTGATCATTTAGTTTTGCTTTATTTTTTCGTAATTTGTGTTTATTCTTACTTGTTTTGTGTTTTAAAAAAAAAAAAAAAAACCGGTCCGGTATAGCCACCTAATTTCTAGCCTTGAATTTGTGTATCTGGGTTTCTAACAATCTTATTGCCGTGTCTCGGATAGTCATAAAAGACGATTGGCTCTGATTTCTTAAAGGAACAACCTTGAGAGATTTAACCTGTTGAGTCATGACTTACCCGGGGTTGTTATGATGACCTTCTCTACGCATATTTAAGTGAGAAAATTAGGAAGAAAAGTAGTACCCGTACTTTTCATGTGACGAAAGTGGTGGTGTTCCTTATTTCCTTTATTTTATTTGTTGTGGCCCGGCTTTCAAATGCGGGCAGTACTGACATCATCTGTTGCCTAGTAGGTAGTTGGTACTTGCGTCCTTTGCAGGCATAGCTCCAGGAGCTGTTCTGATGACGACCAGCGACGATGGTGGCAAATTCCTCATAAATAGGCCGGGGTCATGATGGTTGGCTGCCATCCGACAGTCTATTTCTCTCCCTTGTTCCTTCTTTCTTCTTCTTGCCTTCCTGCTATGAGGGCATAGCATGTTTCTAGTTGGGGGGAGGAGTGTGCGTTTCTGTTTTTAGATGGGAATTTTTAATTGTCAATGCGGGGATACATTGTTATGCTTGTATGTATGAATGAGTTGAGCATGATGGGTTTTCAATTTATTGTCTGCTTGTTAAGTCATCCCCATGCATATATCTGGTATCTCTGTTGGGTAGTTTTGCACTATGAATGATCATGAGTGGGTGTTTCCACAGGGTTACATAGTAGCTTGTCGCATACTCCATGGTTGTGCTTAATTTGCATTCGCATGAGATAGTAGGCAATTTTACCACATACTCAGCTTAGAAATTTTGCATGCATGTTGTGAGAGTTGGTAGCGTGAAACAGGGAAGATACAAGGCCGTCTTGCGTGATTGAACCACTAAAAGAGTCCCGTAGAACCCTTTTCAGCCAGTCCGTGTCAATATCTGTGTCTAACCTAGGAAGCCGGAGTTTGGGATGGAAAGCAAGTTGGGGGGTGTTCAGCTCTGTGCATTTCTGGGAACTTGGCCTCACTGTGAGATAGAGCTCTGCCTGTTGGGAAGTAACCGTTTGGGAAATAGGGAAGATTGCTTTCAGGGTGTCATTGATTTGGTAACTTAAACCTACCTTGAGCCACACGAACCCAGCCACAAATTACCTTACCTAAATCCCAACCAATAAAGAGAGAAAGTTTGAAGGGAAAATAATGGAGAGTGTGTCATCAGAATTTTAAAAAAAAAAAAAAAAAAAAAAACAGAGTTAACAGTTCGGTATCGATACCCTTTTAAGGGGTATCGATACCTATTCGTTACGTGGAAAAAAAAAATAAAGGCCGGTCGGCCCCTCTTTCTTCTTCCTCTTCTCTTCTTCTTCTTTCCCTCTATTCTCTCTTTCTCTCTCCTTTCCTCCATAACCACCAAACCCTACCCACAAATCCTCCTACAAACCCACCTAAATAACCACCATTCTCTACCAAAATTTAACCACAACCTCCTCTCTTCACCTTCTACCCAAATACCTGGTTGAAATCTCCTTAAACCTTACTAAATTTCCAGATCTGAAAAGTCCAAACCCCACTCTCTAAACCCTTTAACCCCCAAATCATGGCACCTAGGAAGCAAGACACCGGGAAAGCTAAGGCTGGGGCTTCATCCAGCGCTACGGAGGAAGTTCCAGGAGGTCCACCTTATCCGGGTAGGGCGTCGAGGCGGAACCGGGAACAGATGGAGAGGGACGAGCAATTGCAATGGAGGGAGTCAATCCTTGGTAGGGGAGTGAAGAACGAGAGGCACATAGAGTTGGATGGTGGGTGGCCGGAGAATCATTTGGCTATCGAGGCGATTAAGCAGCAAGGTATGTCTTTTTGGTTTGAACCGAACCCGGGCTATAATAATGCTTTGGTAGAAGAGTTTTATAAATGCATGGTTGTGCCTGAGGCTGGGGCTTTCATGAATCCGGGGGCTCGAATTACTTCAATGATAGGAAAAACCCCCGTGTTCATTGATGCTGATAAGATTGCTGCTGCATTGAATTATGTGAGACCCGATGAGGAGACGAATTTTCCGAGACCGGTTAGTAACCCCATTAAGCAGGATTGGGTAAACCGAGAGATTTAACACGAATAGGAGGGATGCGAGGATCCCTCATTGGCCGGGCAAGTTTAAGCCGGCGTACAGGTTTCTTAATCAGGTGGTTTGTTATAATATTTATCCGAGGGGGACTGAGAACAAACCTCAGGAGAAGGTGGGGAACATTATGTGGGCATTTACTGATGAGGAGACTGTGTGTGACTGGGCTTTGTTTATCTTTTGTGAGATGGTGGACTTTAGGGCTGTGTCGAAGAATGTCCGAATGCCTTTTCCGTGCCTAGTGACCACGATCCTTAGGAGGGACGGCGTTCCAGGAACTAAATTTTATACGAATGACAGGTTGGATCCGGGGAACTTGGATTCTACTATTCTAACTCGGAGTAGGGCTCAGATTAAGGGTGGTGGGGAATCAATGCTTACCCCACCGTCATCAGAGGCTCCTATTAAGGAGTGGTTCAAGAAACTGTTCTGTCAGAATGTGGCTATCATTAAGAGTCAGAAAAAGTTGAAATTGGAGCAGAGGCAGTCGGCTAGAAGGCAGGTGGAATTTGATGATCAGCCGACTTATGTGAGGCAACAGATTGCAGGAGAGACGTCTGGTCCTTATGTACCTCGCCGATGGCCAGAGCTAGAGGTGAGTGATGATTTTGAGGAGCAGGATGCGCCAGATGTGGACTCGGATGCATAGGCGGAGTTGCCGCATGGGGTAGTAGAGCTGGAGGTGGTGTGACTTTATGATTTTATGTGTTAGGGAGGAGTTTTTGTTACGTTGCTTGGTATGTTTAGGTGGTGGCGTGCTATTATTTATGTGTTGGGAGTATTTTCTGTAATTGACATTAGGTTGTTCGAACTTTAGGATGGTGGTGTTGTTATATTATTGTCATATGGTTTGGGATGTTATATGTATGAGTCCGGGTGGCGGCTAACTCGGGTAGTTGACCTTTGCACTTACATGGGCCGCCATCCATTTTGCATGTTTCCTTTTCGTTTTTGTTCGCCGGTCATTACAAGCCGAAAAAGCCCTTAGTTGACCCGTGACACGTGTATCACGCTCCTATATGCATGCTTAATGTCTTTTGATGAATATGTGGTAATTTTGCCTCCCATGGGTATGAGATGGGTGGCTATGTGATTTTGTGGACGCATATTTATCTCTAAAGGTCATTTTATGTGCAAGGTGTGTCAACTGTTTGCTAGGGCATGCATGTGTTTGAATTAAAGGTAGCGGTGAGTTGGGAATCCTGAAGGTGAACCAAATTCTATACATCGTGCATAACTCTTGTACCCCCGTATAGTTGCTTGCTGATCTGTGCTGATTATTCTATCCGTTGCTCGGGGCGAGCAACGCCTAAGTTGGGGGGTGTGATAGGCGTGCGATATTCCATATATAAGCGCCTAAGTAGGGGGAGTTGGCGCGTTAAACGTGCGGTTTTATGATCATTTTTCTGTTTAATGCGTGCGTGGTAGTGTTTGTGGTGTTTGCATGATTTACCAGGTTAAAAGGTGTTTTTGGCACACTCTTGCATGGCTTGAAGTGGAGCTGGGCGTGGGAGTCGAGGTTTGAGGATGGAATGCTGAAAGAGGACGGCTTAAGGGGTCGGTATCGATACCCCCCTTAGCCGTATCGATACTAATTGGCTTCGATGGGTCAAGTTCTTTCCAGAAGGTTTAGTATCGATACCCCTGATAAGGGTATCGATACCTACGTCTTGGCGGAAAAAGGAGGATAAGGGATCGGTATCGATACCCTTATGAGGGGTATCCATACCGAGATGCTATCTTGGCGCACCAAACGCTGTCGTCTTGGTCATCCGCATGAATGGTTTCCGAATTTCGTTAGTTTTTCATGAAGGTTATTAGGAATGGTATAAATACTTAAGTTTCAACCCATGCTAGGGTTCCACAATTTTTACCTAGGTTTTTGTTTCGCAAGTTTTCGGCTACGGATCTCAGTTCTTCGTTCTATGCTTTACATTCAAGTTGAATCTTCAGAAGTTCAGTTCCAGGATTTGTTTTGCTGATCGAATATCAGAGTTAACTTTTCCCTTGCAATTACGGTATCGGTGTCCAGTGTTTTTTTATCTTATTCGTTAAAAGCATGATTAATTTTAGTTTCGAATCATCTTCTGCAATTTCCACCAATATGTGTGAGTAGTCGTTTTGGGTGCGGCCGCGGGACGAAGGTGTCCCGTAGCTAGGCTAATTTATGTTTAACCTCGGTGCCGAATCAATTCAATTAATGCGCAGTCTTTGAATACGGAAGTTTTTCTGGCAAACAAAACCCGGGCATCGCCCATTTCCAAATGTGCGCAAGAATCGGTGACAAGTGGTGTGCACTTGTTGGAAACTGTTTCCATATTTTTAAACCTATTAATTGAATCATTGTGGCTCGAGTGAATGTGAATTAGACCAGCTGCGGGCACCGTAGTACCCACGGCTGTGCTCTTCTTTTTAATCCAGAGGTCAGTAATTGAATTAGGTTAATTGAATTAGCTAATTAAACCAATTGAGCAAGGGGTGGCTACCTGAGAGCCAATTACAAACGTAGAGCCAGCATTGTTTGAGTTAAACACCGTAGACCGTCTCTGTGGTTCGACTCCGGTACTTCCGGATCTATTGTGCTACACCGGTCGATAGTCCTACGCTTGGGACGAAATCTTAGTTAATTTTTAATCACCCGAACGGTCAAGCACGCTACAGGTATTTCTAGGTAGCGCTCCCGAACCAATTAGAACCGTTTGACCGGTTGACCTCAGCGTTGACTATTGACCCTTGTTTGCTCGGTAGCGCTACACCCATTTTGGTGTAGTGCTCCCCAAGGCTCTAGACGCTTTCCGAGCTCTGATGTGCCACTTTTGAGCGCTATACCAAATCCCTTGTAGCGCTCATGACGGTCCAAATTGCTTTCCTTGAGAATCCACTCTGACACTTGATCCCTACGGCCTCCCATGCTCTCAAGCTCCATCACAGCCTCTTCAATGTCTCTAATTAGCGCCAAAATATCATGAATATCTGCAAATAAAGCCCAAAACACAAAACCAACCACGTGCACGCATTAAACGGAAAATGAGGGTTAAACGCACGTCTAACGCGCTAACTTCCCCTACTTAGGCGCTTAAATCCACGAATTTCGCGCGCCTATCAAGATCTATTAAATAAGATCGATGTTCCATACATAAAGTCTTATATATTGTAAGATATAAACCTTTTTTTCCATCAAGTTAGAATAATAATATGAACTAAAATTTTGTGAGGAGGGAGTAGTTGACTCGGCCCAAAATGCAAGGTCAAGTCGCCTATAAATTGGCCATTCCTCCTACATGGGAGGGACCTTTTTACAACATCTTGAGAGTGATCTAGAGAGAGAATCTTCTTTTAGAAGCAGTCATTCTCATCCCTTGTTCACTTACGTGAAATTCTGCCAAGGATTTCTTCTCGACTTTTTGCCTTGATTTTTCATTAGTCACTAGATCATGATCACTTAATCCCCTAAACTAATCGTTCATTATCCTAATCCCTATCTGATTTACGTACCCTAAATTTCTTCAATCTTACAAATACATTATGTATTACTTAAGCTTGATTTGAAAACTTAAAAAAGTTTCAAGCTTAATTTACTTATGTATCAAACCAATTTTGAACTAGCTCTCAACTTGGTTTGTTTATTGCCCCTAATTGTAAACAGACACGGGGTTCTTATAGCGAGCATAGGTTGCTGCAAGCTGCAACGCCTCTAAAAGGACGTCGTTTTAGAGCCAACTCAGTGGGTGCTTCATTTTTAAAGCTTGTAGGCTCTACCCATGGTCCTGTGGGGCCTATTTTGGGGTTTCACATGACGATCCAAATTGTTCAATAGTTCTAAAATAATTATTCAAGTGGTCTCGGAAAAAATTCCCCAGCAAATATTTCTAAGTAATTGTCTAATTAGTTCAATTTTTTTTCGGAATTCAGAACTCTATAATCTGAATGAATTTTGAAGAGAAGTTATACACTCATGGACTCAGTATTCTCTCGATCTGAACCGCAGATTTCACAGGTCTTGTTACGAAGAGCATTCATTAAAAAACTTATCTTGATTGAATATCTAGAGGTATCAAGACGCAAAGATCATCTTAAAAATATGAATTGTTTTGCTACCTATCGACGTTCGATGAAAATATTGTTTGTGGTAAATGCTCTTCTCAACAAGCCGGCCCTCTAATATCTTCGATTCAGATCAACAGGATCCTGAGCAGATAATTGTGTAACTTTTCTTCGAGATTATGTCACATGTATATATATCTCTTTTGTCTAGTCATAGTTTTTTTTTTTTTTTTTTTTTTCAAACAACTTTTCATCATAGACACGCTATATATTTTTCTCAGTGCTGGATAAAAATCCAAGAGTCGACTGTGGTTTCGAGGCTGCAACTTGCTTGCCACAGGGAGCCCGTGTCCATTCTAAACACGAGTATGGGCTACTTTCATATGCAAGTAGTTGCAGTTGAGGCTCTCATTTACCACGCAAGTTGCAGCGCATTTAGCTTTTATAGCACAGCACCAAGATTGAACGAAAAAAAAAAACTGTCCCAAGACCTTTCAATCATGGTTCGCCTCATTTATGAATGAAAAAGGAAAATCGTTGGTAGTGTAAGGGTAACGCTAATGATGTAATTGAATAATTCAAAATTGTCACATCGTATTTTGATTATTCATGCAATATTGGTGCTTAAAATTAACCATGTAGAGATTTACAATACTACAGCATAATTAAAATTGGATAGCCAAAACTTGTCACATCACATTTTCTAATTGGAAAAAATAATAAATTTTTAAAAAATATTGGAAAAATAAAACAGTTTTTGAATTAGTTTTGATAAGAAAACAGTTTTTTTTTATATAATTTTTTGAGAACATTGTCGCGAAAGCGAGAGAGAGAGAAGGGAAAAAAAGAGAGTTTTTGAGTAATAATTATTTACTTGATTGATGAGATGTGAAGTCCAATAAATTTGATATCCACTAAAAATCGAATCATGATCAATCACGTGAAGAGCAAACCCACCAACCAATCAGATTTGGGACCATGCGATTCGTGTTGTACTTCTGGGGTTGTGGTCCTGATTCCTGAAGCATAAATGATTGGCAAGATATCAATCTCACATCAATCTCTGAAAGGTGCCATGCTTATGAGATTGATACAAAACATGAAATGTCCAATTCACAAAACTTGGAGACTATGACTCCATTCGCACAACTTGCAACTTTTGTCCACGCTAGCTAACTCGTTTAAAGCTTTCAAAATGGCTGTTTTTCAGTCATTCATTATTGGGGTGCGTATGTGTTTGATGGAGATACCTAATTTTTAATGGCCCTTTTCCCTTTATGATAAATCCTGTGTTGATTTATCATGTCTACACTCACTGTAAATGGAAGCTTTGAAATCCCAAACAAAAGGGTTAAAGTACTAGGATTTCAGTTTATGGATCTCTTTGTATCATTAACAGTACACCACATTTGGGTACTCCGAGTGTATACCAGCCCATCTCAACCGTCCAAAAGCGTTTTGGACGTTTCGGATTTTTTACAAACTATTTGCGCGAATAGTTTAAACTCGTTGCACGAATAGTTTGTAAAAAATCCAAAATGCTTTTTTTTTTTTTTTTTGAAGAGCAAAATTTTTTTTAACCTTTGAAAACGAATTACAAAAATTAAATGGATCCAAGCAACAAGGCATCAAGATGGAGAAGGGGCATACCCACAAAGAATACACCCTTCACGCCAAAAGATACCTGCCGCTTGGAACCAAAGGGGGGAAAAAACACAACTTGATGCTGGCAAGGAGCCAACCAAAAATCCAAAATGCTTGATCTAGTAATCATGGTTAAAATTTTTAAACAAAAATTTCTTTTCCTATAGTGTAGAGATTTTTTGGATGCAAACATAAAAATATCTTTTTTATAGGGCAAAGAATTTTTGAATGGAAACATAAATAATTTTGGATGAAAACATAAAAAAATCTTTTGTGGCAGAAGATTTTTTTTATGTTTCCATCCAAAATTAATTATGTTTTCATCCCAAAAATCTTTACCCATTTTGCTGCTGTTCTTTATGTTTTCATCCAAAAATGCTTTATCCAGTAATCATGGTTAAAATTTTTAAGGGTGAGCATGCGCTGGCCAAATTCATAAACGGAAGTGATCATAGTTAAAATCAAACTAGCAATCATGTCAATGGTTTTTGACATTTTTTTTACCACGATTGAAGATGTTAATTCAATAATTATTACCATGTTTACAAATACAAGGAGAGGGTACATACTCCTTATCTATATAGGCCCGCGCAGCGGCTATTTTGATCTTTGTACCATGATTTTTTTATCTTTTTTTATTTTTACCATGAAATGTCGATTATGTGGTTGACATGTTTTGACCATATTTCAAGTAATCATGGTAAAAATCAAATATAAAACATAAAATACGGTAAAATCGAGTAAAATCATAGTAAAAATTAAAATGATGGAGATAATGAGCTAGTAATATGGTTAAACGTGATTCCAACAACAATTATGATAAAATATTGTAAAATGATTTGAAAATCAAATCCCTTAAAAACAACTAATTTAGTATAAATTCTGCTTTAGAATTGCCTCATTGAAATTGTAATGGGAAGCGTTTGAGTGACTGACAGAGAGAAGCTTTTGCCAAAAATATATTCATTTAGCAACATAAGAACATTTTATTACTCAAAGTATAAGTACAAATATAAAAAGGAATAAGTGAAAAACTCAATGAGGTTGACATCCTAACAAAGCGACAATCATATGCCAACTCAAGAAAAAGTTGATAAGATATCAACGAAGAGAAACAAGTAAGAATACCAAATCTGTAATGACCACGATTTTAGGAAGTAAATTTGTATTTGCAATTATATCAATTAGTTAATATATTATGGTATGTGTCTAATTGGGCATGTATATATATATGTGTGTGTGTGTATATATATATATATATATATATATATATATATATATATATATATATATATATATATATATATATATATATATATTTTTTTTTTACATTTGAAATTATTTCCCTAGTTAATTTTCCATATTTGTTTATTTCCTACACTTGAATAGGAAAACAAAATAAAAAGAAAATGTTAGGTTAATACCTTTCTTGTTCCTCTAATTCAAATCTTTCCTAATTAGTTTTCCTCATGTGCTAAATTGCTAGACTAGAAGAGAAGAAGAAAAAAAAAATCCGTAGAATATGTATATTAAGTAATAACTTATTAGTTCCTCTAATTTTGTTTCCTTAAGCCTCCCTTAGCAAAATTTTCCAAATAGGATACTTCTTTTTCCTATTCTAATTCCCCTCTTTCCTATAACTCCTCCATTCCCTTATTCTTTTCTTCCATCAACATCCAAAATCTCGGCAGTGCAATTCTCCCATTTCAATTGTTCATCCAAGACCAACTCTTCCTCTCGGGTCCTTGTTCTCGATTTAAATTCCGAGAACGTAACCGTTCAACAACATTAAATCCTATCACGTTCGTTGCGCGCTATACCTTCGGAGGAAAGGTAGGACATTAAATCTCACTTTTTACTTAAATATACTATTTTTTTTTGTGTTTTCGTGTATCTACATACATCTAAATATAGTGATGATGTGATTATGATGTGAGATCATATGTTGCGGTTTTGTTTCCAACCGATAAGGTTTTGTAAGTCTGAAACGGAACCATTTTCCTGTGCGCTGTTCTGTTCTGCTGATTTTCGGGTATTTCTGTTTGAATTTAGAGAAAACTTAAATCTTCGAAATTGTAGATCTCGAAAAGTTAAGCAACTTCTATATAGAACTCATTTCAATCCGAGATTCGTAGAATTAACTGTGATTTTTCGAAGTTGGCTGAACTAAACAGTATCGGGACAGATTCACTGTCTAGCTTACAACGTTATTTCGCTTTGTTTAGGACTGGATTTAGGCTTCGATCAAAACAGTGAACTTGTGTAAAATTTGATGAAATATCTTACTGTAAAATTTCTTGATTTTTGGAAACCGTTTGTTATTTTTAGTGGCTGGATTTATAACTGACACGTATGGCTCGAGATAGTCGATCTTCATTAAATTTTCTTTTCATGCTATATTTGGATGCATGTGTTTGCTTACTGGTATTTTGTTAAACCATTAAATTTGGGTAAATAATTATTGTGGTTAAATTATTAAACTAAAAGATTAGTGTTCACTTATCGGATTTGGGGAAAGGGATGTGTCCGGTATGGGTCTTGAGCCATGCGCAGCTATACTTTTAGGTAGCTATGCTGTGTGATCGGGCGCCGGAAGTATACTGTGGGTGGGAATCGATACCGGATATAGATTGATCAATGGGTGATCAATCGTAGGATGTGCGCAGTATACCCCGAGGTGGCTTTGCTGTGTGATCGGGCACCTGAGGTATACTGTGGGCGGAAGCCGTTGATGAAAATTACTTTATTCGAAGTGGGAACGAAATTTGTGAAAACCTTGAGTTGATGATGGAGTATTAAATCTACTGAATTTATATTGATGAGAAATGTTGTTCTATGTCTTAAATTAATGTCATACGTGTTTTAACTGCTGCATGAGTATATTTTCGTAAAGGGGTAGTTTTGGTGTTCTATTGAGTGTAATTTTACCACTCACGGTGCTACTTTTGTGGCCCTGGCGTCCCCAACGCCAGGTACAGAAGGAGAATAGGAGCCGCTTGCTGAGTTCGAGGGAATAGAGCAGCGAGAAGGTTATGAAGTGTCGAAGCCGTGGTTGTACCAATAGATCTCTAGCTAGATGGCTCTGTTCTTTCCTTTTAATTGAATTTTTAAATAAATGTTTAAGGTTTCCAGACAATGTTAAAGTTCTTTTTATTCTGAGTTGTAATAAGAAAGCTAACTTTTAGCTTTCCGTCAAAAAAAAAATTATTAAGTATTCTTTGGAATTTTCATGAAGTTGGTATTTTATTTAAATAAATTTTGCAATTCATTTATTAACGTACCCAATTTTTGGGGCGTTACAAAATCCACAAGTGCCAAAACAGGAAACACAAAAAAATGATGGATTCCAAGTTAACATGATGGCAGTTACTTATTAATCACCCCATCATAAGAGTCACAGCAGCATAAGAAGACAGCAGGACCATTAAGGAAGTAACAGCAGCAAAAGTAGAAAGCAGCAGCATAAGAAAATTGGTCAGGACCGTCAGATTCATATAGCAGCTGCATGAGCAACAATAATATAGCCACAGAAGAAGACACCAGCTAGCACCATTGAGAAAATAACAGCAGCTTTGCCAAAAATATATAGATGATCATGATCGATCTCATGCATTAATCATCAGTTAATCATATGAATCGTATAAAAAATCTGCTTTAAAATTTTAGAACCAAGAATTACCTTTCTCTAATAGAACTGCTCGGGTCTCTAGAAATTCCGAAGAGATTACGTTCTTTACACTTCACTTTTTGAATTATAATATGAATCTGTGAAACTTTTTAGATGATATAAGAGCATCTCCGATCCATACACTATTCCTTCATTTTCCCTTTCTATTCCTCTATTTTAGAAAAAATTCTTGCTCAAGCTGACACTCCATTTGCTCCTCCGTTGTGGAGAATCCAGTTTGCAGAATGCTTTGGTATAGGTAAACGTATAATCAGAAATTCAAAAAGCTCATTCAAATATAAAATTTAAATTCATCATTGTTTAGTTCATTCATTCCTTTTTATTTTCTTCTACTTTCAAAAAAAAATCTTCAGTTCATTTTCCAAAATTCAATTTTGGGCAGCCAAACACGGCTCACCCTTTGGGAACTTTTCTGACAAGGATGGGGGAAAGTAAAGGGACACGCTAATAAGTTTTCATGTTTTGTGGTGGGGATAAATCATGAATGCACAAACCACTTATTTTGGAAGAGAGAGAGAGAGAGAGAGAGAGAGAGAGAGAGATGTCTATTATTTGTCTACTTACTTTGCACTTATATAAAGTCCAGATATTGCCCCTGATTTTTTAGCAGCTTACTTGAAACTTCTTCACGTGCTTATTAACTTGCTTGATTCAATTATAAGGAGCAACGTAAGTACATAATTAGGGAAATGGACAGAGTTCCATTGGGAGTGAGAAAGGGTGCTTGGATTGAGGAAGAAGACTGTCATCTCAAGAAGTGCATTGAGAAGCATGGAGAGGGGAAGTGGCACCAAGTTCCTTACAAATCAGGTACGTAATTCTCCTCTTGATAATACGGTTCACCGGTGTTTGGCCTGATAACTTTATCTTGAATTTTGGATCTCTTCTCTCGAGTAAACATGTGGGAAACAAATGGACTAGAGTTGAAAAGAAAGTTGAGAAGAAACAAAATTAATCTCAACAAGCCATCGGTTTTGGATTATTTTAATCTTTAGTGAACTTTTTTAAGATGTTATTCATAATTTTACATTTTAAAGAATTCTATCTTTGTGACAAGGAATATATGATTGATTCAAAAGGAAATTGATCAATGCAAAACTAATAAAAGTAGCGAAAGACTATAATTTTCCAATAATAAATCATCTACGTCAAAGACAGCCTCCGTGGGTGATAATTTTTTCTTGGTTGGTCTTTTAGGATTGAATAGATGTAGGAAAAGTTGTAGGCTGAGATGATTGAACTATCTGAGGCCAAATATAAAAAGAGAAAATTTTGCTACGGATGAAGTTGATCTCATTGTCAGGTTACATAAGCTGCTAGGCAACAGGCAAGAAAGCTCTCTCTCTCTCTCTCGTGAAGGAATTTAGGGTTCGTTTTCTGACCCCATGCGAAACTCTGTTACAGTGATGTTTACTTGCCTACCCGTTTGATGTGTTTGATAAGTTGTTGCACGGAGCCGGGAAACAAAAAAACAAAGCAAATGAGTAAAATAAAAGAAAGTTAATTTTTTTTTTTCGGGCCTCGTGTTCGATTCACACTAGTGTTGCTATGCACGGGGCAATATTTATCTACTACTGTTGAATATATAGTTTTTATGAAAAATTGCTCGGATCAAACTCTTCCCGGTCATATTTTTTGTTGATTTCTCGCGTGAACCCTTAAAAACACCTTCTAAACACATTAGACGATTCAGATCATGAAAATTTAATCGGGAAATAAAGGTTTGGACGTAAGGTGTGGATATGAGGGTGTGGACTGGATCCTTGTTGTATATTTATATATAGAAAAGGCAAACAAAACAAGATCCGTAAAATAATTTTTATTATATTTGCTAAAATAATTTTTCAATTTTTGGTAAGGACATTTTTTTTAAGCTTGAAATTTGCACGTAATTTCATACGGTACTAATTTTAGGATCCGGGAGTGCTGGAAATCAGCCCCTGAAAATCACCCTGAAAATTGCTCAAAACAACGTCGTTTTGGGCGCCAAAAGGGGCAACCGAAAAATCACTCAGAACTACTTCGTTTTGAGTCCTTGAAGCTACATAAATTTACACATTATCTGTTCATAACTAGTACTTGAAGCTACATGAATTCACCGAACAACCATGAACTCAAAAAGAGAAAAAAAGAAAAAGAAAAAAACAACTCATAGTTTTTTATTTTTATTTTTATTATTATTATCGGCAAAAAACAACTCGTTGTTGCTCTACATTTTGCAATTTTACCTTCAAGAGAAGAAGACCAAAACAAAAAGATCCAAGTATACTTCAAACAAACATAACCAGTAGTGTCCGGATCAATATGTTGTACGCCTTTAATTGTCTCTTTGATTACCTATCACGATTATATTTGATCAAAAAAATATTATAGAGCCCGGATCAACATAACCAGCCTAAAATATACTGGTTAAAAGGCGTACATCATAAATTTTTTGGTTAATTATTTGATTAAACATAACGACCATATTGATTGAAGTATATATTTGAATCTTCTTGCATGTTTTGGTCTTCTTCTCTTGAAAGTAAAAATGCAAAATGTAGAGCACCTTAAGATCTGTAGTTGTTTTTTACTTTCCGAGTTCATGGTTTTTCTGCGAATTTATGTGGCTTCAAGTACCGGTTATGCATTCCAGGTAATTTGTGAATTTACATAGCTTCAAGGACTCAAAACGACGTAGTTTTGAGTGATTTTTTTTTGTTACCCCTTTTGGTGCCCGAAACTCTGTCGTTTCGGCCGATTTCCAGGAGCTGATTTCCAGCACCCCGGATCCCTAATTTTATGGGGACAGATGGAGTAATAATTATGATAACCAATCACTATCAACCACTTGTCGCAACCACGGCCCTCCTCACAAAAAGTCATTCTGCAATACAAAATAAAATAATATTTATTCCTCTATTAGTATTTTTTTATTCCATTTTGGTTTTCCCTATATTAATTAGTTCCTCTCTTTCAAACAGATGGTCGTTAATTGCGGGTAGATTACCAGGAAGAACAGCCAACGATGTTAAAAATTACTGGAATACCCATATTCTACACAAGAAATCGGTTGTCCAAAGGGGAGAGGTACATAAATCTATTACGACCCCGAATACGATTGAAATGACCACAATCATACGGCCTCGACCTCGATCCTTCTCCAAAAATCTACATGTTTTGATGGGTAAAACTGTCATTTCAGATAGTATTCAAACAATAGATCCAAATCTTTCCAAGCTATCCCAAACACAACCACTCGGTGATGATGATGGAACATTGCGGTGGGATAACATGTTTGATTCTGAAATTAGCAAAGGTCTGATGACGTGGACCAATAACGGATCAAATGAGTAGGCCATGATGGTGGATAGGGGTGAAGAAGCAAAATTAGGAATGCAGGGAGCTGGTGCCGATCAACAAGATCAAAGTGATTGGAGTGACATTTTTATGGATAATATGGACCTTTGGGATATTTTAGGTGATGAACAAGCAGTACCGTAATATTTGATATTTCTTTGGAATAATTAAGTATCCGTTTGAGTTTTACGCTTTATGATTTGAGTTTTTTTTATTTGTATAAGCAAAACTAGTTTTATGCCTCCGTGCACACATGGATTCTCGTGTTTTCGCTATTTTTCAGTGGTGACGTGTTTGTGGGAGCATGTAGTTTGGCGATTTCTTGTCCTTTTTTTTTTCTCCTTATGCGGGGAAGATTTGAAGTTTGAATCATTATTGTAACTCAGATTGTTAAAATTCGTACTTTGTTGTAGTTTTTTATTTGGACTAATAATGTTATGTTTGTAAGTACTAAGTGGGCCTAAAATTTATAGTTTGTTACTGGGTTATGTGATGTATTAAGTTAGGCCCATTAATGGAAAATTGTAGTAGTGGCCCGAAGCCCAACTTAGTGTCTATATATAGGGGTTCAGAAACACCGGGCCGGGCTTATACAAGATAATAACGAGATTTGCTTATTTCCAAGCCCGACTCATTAATAATCGGGCTTCATTTAATATGCCAAAGCCTGGCCCAATTAGAATATTAATTTCTCAAACCGGTCCAACAAACCATTTATTTTTCTAAAGCGTAGTATCATAAATATAAACCAATCAACCATAGCAATCACAATAATGCTAATTCACAACCGTAATAATATACTTAAAATTCTAAGTTCTTTCTAAAATATTCAAAATAGACCCATAAATTAAAGTGCTCTAAAAGATGGAACTATAACATGTAAAAATGTCTCTCGAGTATCTCTCCTTTAAATTCACATTTCTTCACAGCATATCTTGTAGGGCACAATAAAAATAAAAGGAAGAAAAACTATGAGTTATTATTATAAAACAGTAGTTTAAGGGAAAAAAAACTTCAAAGTTTTTTTAACAAATTACTATTACTTCAAAGGTATTCTCTACAAACGTAGTACCTAGTATTGTTTTCACCAATGTCAATTTCATCTAGATAGACAAACCCTGAGCAGCTAAGTTCTAGCGATAACATATACATATACATATAGTGAATTTAGTATTTTTTCGAGTATCTTACGCAAAAAGGATGACCCTAAGACTGCCATTTTTCCCACGAATAGGAATAGGAATAGAGCTAGTAATAGCTCTATTCCGCGTGCAATCATTGAATCCGAATTGTGGATTTTGTTCAATAGGTTAAGGAATTGCACAAACAATGCTTGCATTTTCATCGCCAATCGCCTTAGAAAAATAACGAAATAGATCTGGGCAAGCATGATAACCAGCTCGCTTTCTTTCTTTCGTAGCAAAAATACATAACATAGCAGAATCATTATTACGAGACCAAAAATGAGTACCATGACTAGGAATTTGCTTTGGATCATAGTAATATTAAAATAAAATTACTCTCCCTGTCCCATATTGTTGGGCCTTTTTTTTTTTGGACTTCTCAGAGGATTGTCTATAATTTTTAATTTATTAAGTTTTTTATATTCAATATCGAGCTTGTTTGACAGATATCAATTAGTTTTATTAAACAAAGTTGTTGGAATGACAAAAAACATTATAGATTATTTGATATAAACATTTCTTTGAGACGTTAAAAAAGGTGGAGAGGCCCAACAATATAGGACAGAGGGAGTATTATTTAAATTGAGCTGGGCTGGGTTGGGCCTTAGAGGAATTTTTCGGTTTACATAAATGGCAGATCAGTTCAAGACATTGCGTTCACTGATCAGCCAGTAAACTCGATAGATTTTCATAAAGGAAGGTTCAAAGTCAAAAGCTACCTTTGTATCGACAGGAATCAACCATTGTACGCTCTCTATGTCTACGTGAATTTCTGCCAATTTCATTCATGTGGGGGATTGTTGGAAAAATAGGATATTGTTTTATTATTTTAGTGCGCCAAAATATTAACAAAATATCCATTTATAGGATGAATGATTGTCTCATTATGAGAATATAAAAAGCCAAATTTATTTAAGGGAGGAAGCGCGGCGCTCGTTGAGGATTCGTGGGCTTAGGCTTTTGTGTCCCTGTACAGGAGCCAACAGTTTGCAAACCCTATTTGCAAATATCACAATCTTTCTGAAGAGCCTTAAATGAACCCCTCAAATGTCAAGGGGATTCAAGTGGGTTGTCTGGCCAGCTGTGGGAAGCATAGGTCATGCATGACTCTTAACATTATTTGCAAATACCGCTTGCGTGGAACAATTGTCTTACTTACTTAATTTGCACTTATATAAAGCCCAGATATTGCCTTAATAGCAGCTTACATGAAACTTCTCCACGTGCTTATTAAGTTGCATGCTTCAATTAAAGGGTGCTACCGTGCTACGTAGGTACATAATTAGGGAAATGGACAGAGTTCCATTGGGAGTGAGAAAGGGTGCTTGGACTGAGGAAGAAGACTGTCTTCTCAAGAAGTGCATAGAGAAGCATGGAGAGGGGAAGTGGCACCAAGTTCCTTACAAAGCAGGTACGTAATTCTCCTCTTGGTCAGTGCCAGCTCAAAAGTTTCGGGGTCCAAAATGAATTTTTTAGATGGTCCCATATGGCTTTTTTATACAAAGTTTGATCAACACAGAATCTTCATAGAAAAACCATTAAGAAAATCTGGCTTGATAACTTTATTTTACTATTCCGAAAACCTTTTTAAGCTTTTAGTTAGCACACTTGAATTTCTGATCTCTTCTCGACGGGTAAACACGTGGGAAGAAATGGACTTGAGTCGAAAAAAATTTAAGATGAGAAAATAAATCTCAAAAACCTATCGGCTTTGACTTATTTTAATCTTCATTGAACTTTTTTAAAATTTAATTCATAATTTTTGATATTTTAGGAGTTCTCTTGTGACAAGAAAGACATGCATCATTCAAAAAGAAATTGATCAAATAATGTAAAACTAAAAAAATTTGTGAAAGACAAGAATATTCCAGAATAAATAATTTAAGTCAAAGACAGTCTCCATGGTTGATACTAATTGTTTTTGGTTGGTCTTTTAGGATTGAATAGATGCAGGAAAAGTTGTAGGCTGAGATGGTTGAATTATCTGAGGCCAAATATAAAGAGAGGAAATTTTGCTGTGGATGAAGTTGATCTCATTATCAGGCTTCATAAGCTGCTAGGCAATAGGCAAGCGCTCTCTCTCTCTCTCTCTCTCTCGGAATTTTCAGTTCGTTTTTTTACCCCATGCCAAAATCTGTTATAGTGATTTTACTAATGTTGTACACGTGTACCATGTACGGAATCGGGAATAAATAAATAAATAAATAACAAAGCAAATAAGTAAAATAAAAGATAGTTATATATATTTCCATCCTCGCGTTCATTGCATGGTAGCATTTTCCCCATGCCATGCACGGGGCCGTATCCCGTATATATATACTGCTACGAATAAAACTTATAGTTTTTATAAAATAAATTAAAATGAATTTGCAGTTTTAAAAATTGAAGATAATTACTTAAAATAAATATAAGACAACTTGTCTTTTTTATCGCGTATAGAAATTTGTTGACTTGAAGTAACAAAGTCTGACAAGTTATTTGTGAGAACTTTCTAAATTCATTTCGATGATCGTAGACTTTCACGTAATCAGGGCCGGCCCAGGTCTAAGGCCTAAGAGGTCCAGGCCTTCAACAAAGTCGTAAAAATAAGGGCAATCCAAGGATTTTTAGTAATGAGCTTGAGTAGGGATCTTTTCTAACCCAAAACAAAAAATGCAAAGGCCCAAGAAAGACTAAATGGATTATCCATGTTATCGATTGAAAATGATTTGGTAGAAGAGGGGGATTATACAAGTGCAATTTATACTTTTGCTTCTAAAAATACAAAACGAATAATATTCAAGTGATACTCATGCATTATATGTATGTGGAGTCTTTGTGTTTTCACTTTTCTGTTATTATATAATGGTTAATAGAACTTTTTATTATTTTGGCTTTGTCGTATTATGATTGTTACTGAAAAAATTATTTAAATATTGTACTCTTATGTCACAATTTTTAGACTAGGCATATGGCACTCTAAACTCTTAGGCCTGCACATTATAGAACTCATCTTTAATATGAGGACCCAGAAAAGTATGTCATCATTGATTCGTTATGTTAACATAAAACATATTCCCTCCATCCTAATTTGTTTGACTCTTTTGAGGAATCCAACTAATTAAGATGTGTGAAAACATTGTATTGCCTTTTTTGTTTTGCCCCTAAGTCCAGTCGATATTAATGAGGCCAATTTCGTGGGACATATATTTGGGTCATATATTTGGGACATTCCAAAATAAAAAGAGTGTCCAGTAATTTGGTATGGAGAGAGTGCTTATCAAAACCAATGAATATATCCTTTGACATATGTGACTACAAGTTCTGATAAAATGTATAGTTTCGTTCATCGAACGGGTTCGTAATTTCGGAAAATGTCCACAGATGTCGAGATCATACCCACATGCATATGTACTTACATATTTCATAATCAAATCTTGACATCGACATGTATTGCAATAACAATAGCTTTTTCTTGAGGTGTACATCAATTAATTAATTGTAACAATATTTTATTCCCCAATTATTATCTATCATTCCAGTTTCATTTTTACCACATTAATAGTTCCTGTCTTTAAAACAGATGGTCCTTAATTGCGGGTAGACTTTCAGGAAGAACATCGAACGACGTGAAAAATTACTGGAATACCCATCTAAAAAAGAAATCGACGGACCAAAGTGGAGAGGTACAAAAATCTAAAACGACCCTGAATACGACTGAAAGGACCACAATCATACGGCCTCAACCACGAACCTTCTCCAAAAATCGACGTGTTTTGATGGGTAGTACTGTCATTGCAGATAATATTCAAACAAGAGATCCAAATCTCTCCAACCCATCCCAAACACAACCACCGGGGGATGATGATGGAACATTGTGGTGGGCTGACATGTTGTTCGATTATGAAATTAGCAGAGGTATGATGATGTGGACCAATGACGGATCAAATGAGGAGGCCATGATGGTGGATAGCGGTGAAGAAGCAAAATTAGGTACACAAGGAGTTGGTGGGGATCATTACAGTTGTGTTCAAGAAGATCAGAGTGATTGGAGTAATATTTTTATGGACAATGTGGACCTTTGGGATATTTTAGGTGATGAACAAGCAGTACTGTAATGTTTAGCATTTCTCTAGAATAATTAATATCCGTCGATTTTTACGCTTTATGATTTGTATAAATAAAACTAGTTTTACGCCTCCGTACACGCATGGAGTCTCCTGTTTGTGCTATTTTTCAGCACATTAATGAAAAATTCTAGTAGTGGCCCAAAGCCCATATATATAAGACCTTGATATGTTCTAGAATTAGTAGAACGGAAAGAAGAAACAAAAAATTCTTTGAGAGAGTTTCCCCTGGAAAACCCTGTTCGTGCGTCTCAAACCCGAGAGCTAGAGGCAAGCATTTCTTTGTTTGTCTCTTGTTTGTTTCATAATTAATAAAAAAAAATTAGGGCTGCTCTCAGCAAATTGAGTGTATTAGAGCCCCGTTTGACGACAACAACTAGGCACGAAGATTTGTTCCGGGAAAACAAACCCCGCGGCTAAAGAAGAGGGGGGTTCAAGCAATTAAAATTTCGGAACTCAACAACCTCCGTGTTCTTAATTTAAAAGTGTGAATTATGATTTTTGGTGTGTAAAAATGAAAACTCAACTTATTTCAAATGGCTTGTGGGAGTGTGTTGAAGATGGGTATGGAGATCCCGAAAATGTGGAGGCTTCACTACAAGAAATCAGGCATTTTGCGAAGAAATCAATTTCCTTGCTAAAAATAGACTATTTGCGAGGAAATTAATGTTTCCTTGGTAATGGAACAAATTTTCAGCAAGAAAATTAATTTCCTCGCTAAAGACACCTTTTTTTGCGAAGAAGGCATATTTTCCTCAGTAAAACTTGTCGCTAAAACTTTGGTGCCAACAATTTCTCCTGCTAGACAAGTATTTGCGAGGAAGTGCAAAAATTCCTCGCTAATTGTGGCCATCAATTTGCAAGGGAATAGAAAATTTTGTCACTAAAAAGCCGAAAAGAATTTTTTGGCGTCAAAAAAAATTGGAAGCTAAAGTTGCAAACGATTTGCGAGGAATCATAATTGTTGCAAGAAAGGTGGCTATTTGCGAGGTAATATAGAATTTCTCACCAAAAGGCAATCATGACTTTTTAAGTCAAATTTTACTAAACACTAAAGTTTAAAACATTTGCGAGAAATTTTGGTTGACGCAAAAATAAATGTTATTTGCGAGGGAATTTAATTTTTGTCGTGAATATGCAATATTAATTTTCGTGCAAGAAAAAAGATTATTTGTGAGGAATTTCAAAAATTCCTCGCTAATTGTTCCCCCCATAAAAAGGGGCAATATATATTTTTGTGCGGGCGAGAAAATAAATTAGCAAGGTTTTAAAGAATTTCCTCACTAAAAGCCAATAAATATTTTCTCTAGCCAAGAAAAAAGAATTTTTCTAATGAATTTGAATGTCGAATTGTCGATGAGGGTGCTTCCTAAACCTGATCGGGCCAAAAATTTACGTGCCCGATCGGGCCAAAAATTTACGTGCCTGATTTATTCGCACATCGAAATTAACATTTTAGATTGTCATGATTGTGTGGCTACTGTACATTCAACTATTGCACAATACTTAGTTTATACTATCAAGTTGCGTCCCGGTTTTAAACCTGTTCGGGCCAAAAAATTCACATGAACGATTTAATCAACAAGTACAACGAAATTAATGACGTTGATGTTAGTTTTATTTTCCTAATTAGGGTGGCCCACTGACCTCCACGTTTTATGCATGTCTATTATTATTGGGACTCTACTAACTGATAAGCCAATGTAGTGATAAGGTTCGTTATGACACCTAATTAGAATAGATAAAGGAGACCTCTACATAAGAGAGTCCTTGATGGATTAGGAGTCTCTTATGATTATCTCTAAAGCCCTCTTCTCTCCTCTATAAAAAGAATAGAATACTCACCCCTTATACACAGTTTTTCCATTAATTAAAGTTATTGGGTATTCTAGAAAGTTAGAGACAGAGAGGAGAAGGTGAGCCAAGAATTAAAGTGATTCTATAGAAGGGGTTTGTTCTTTCTAATCTCGATGGCCAACAAAGGTACGTTAAATTTATTGTTCTTGAGGTGTATTGAATTCAAGATCTGTGTTATATCTGTTCCCGCATAATAGTTTGAATACAGATATATATTATGTACAGTTGGTATCAGAGCTTTAGGTTTTGTGAATTAATACATCTTGGAATTTAATTGTGTAATGCATACTGTTTTGTTAGATTCTCTACTAACGAATGAGGCAAGTTTACGCTACTAGTAAAGTCATGTTTTTTACTGTTTGATTAATGTTTCGTATTAATCAATTTATAATATGACGCATATTGTCTCGGTTTTGTGTATTGTCGTTTTGCAAATTTTACCACGTAACCTTGACTTTCAAGTTTTTCAGCCATAATTATTATTGTTTATTGGTGGCAGTTTGTATGCTTGTTCTTTTTTTTTGTTGATAGGAAAGAACAATTTGATCTCAGTCAATTGCCATCATTTATTGTCGTTATTAATTCACGTACGGGATTAAAAGTGGATATTATAGCATAAACTATATTATCTGTTTTGTAAATTGCCGATTTCTCGAGTAACAACAGTAGCGTAGTACCATGGTATTTGGGTTTGGCCTTGCATACTGGGTATTTTTATTCTTAATCAGTAAACCCAAACAGACTCATGTTTCGTTTGCTTCTGTTGTGTTTATTTCGGATACGTGATTAATAGGAATTATGTGGTGTGAAATTATTTAAGTTGTTATTTTTAATTTCAATATTTATTAGGTATTTATTTATTTTTTTCTGTCGAGTTATTGTCATTGAATAAAAGTTTCAGTCACATAAAAGTTTTTTTTTGATCGGTTTATATATGTTTTATTTCGATCAGAACTGTGATTGTTTAAAAAAAAAAAAATGACAATCGCCTAACTCGAATAAAAATATAGAGTATATCATTGGTTAGTTTGATGCTCATAGGGATTACTAATTTGGCAGTCACCAAAGTGACCTAGATTAGTGAAACTTATGAATATCGAACTACATTAAAGTTTGTTAAAAGGGTAACAATTAAGTCAATGATATTCTCGATTGCAGTCATAATTGTAAGAATGTGACCAGCCCAAAGGAGAGTCACATTCAAATAATTATGAACTGGGTAGGGTATGTAGTTTGTGCAATTTAATGGGTTAGGATTGGATACCCAAAGGTAACATGAATAATTAGTTAAATTGCATAAATTGCTTAGACCTACTTAGGTGATTATGTTGCCCCTAATTAATGAGTGAACAATAGGTATGCTTAGGTTTCACCCAAAGGAGAACTTAAGTGATGTCAATAGTTCGTCATTATAAAAGTTTATTGTCTCAAAGCTTTAAATTAAGCATTGTCCTATTTTTTTCAATTTCAGTTACAGTTCCTATTTCATTGCACTCTCATGCATCCAATGTTCCTGTACTTACTGGATCGAACTTTTCGGAATGGTCTGAACATGTTCAATTCACACTGGGTGTATTGGACCTTGATATGGCATTACTTGTTGCAAAACCTGCGGACATTACAGATGAGAGTACCAAGGCACAAGTTAACCATTTCAATAACTGGGAAAGGTCAAACAGGCTCAGTTTAATGTTCATGAAGATGACCATTGCGAATACCATGAAATGTGATGGTAGTCGTGGAGTTCAAGAACACATCTTGACCATGGCTGATAAAGCTGCGAAGCTTGCAACCTTGGGAATGAAAGTGGATGAGTCTTTCCTTGTGCAGTTTATACTCAACTCACTTCCAAAAGAGTTTGGCCCATTCAAAATTCACTATAACACTCACAAGGATAAGTGGAGTTTGAATGAGCTCACAAACATGTGTGTTCAGGAGGAAGTGAGATTGAGAGAGGAAGGGCGTCACACTGCATTGGCAGTGACTCAAGTTGCTATGAAGAAAAAGGGTAAGGCAAAGAAATATCCACCAAAGAAAGTCAGTGGACCTGGGGAAAGTAGCCAGGCCCATGGCGATAATAGTTTCACTGTCAAGTGCTATTTTTGTGGCAAGAAGGGACATGTGAAGAAGGACTGCAACAAGCGTAAAGCTTGGTTCGAAAAGAAGGGGATACCTCTCAACCAGGAAACCGGAGGAAAGTGAAAGATTTGTCTATATGGGGAACCGTCTCAAAGCTGAAGTGTTAGCTGTTGGAACCTATCGCTTGGTTTTAGAGACGGGTCATCAGATAGATCTTGAAGACACTTTTTATGTTCCCTCCATATCTAGAAATTTGGTTTCTTTATCTAGATTAGATTGTTCTGGATATTCAGTTTCATTTGGTTGTCGAAAACTCAATTTGATGTTTAATTCAATAATGGTTGGTTCTGGTGATTTATGTGATGGTTTATATAAAATTGCCTTGAATCATGAGTTTGCACAGTCATTAGTAACCCTGCATTCGGATGTTGGTTCAAAACGTGGTCGAACTGATGAAAAATCCTTTACCCTGTGGCATAAACGATTGGGGCATATCTCCAAAGATAGAATTCAAAGATTGGTGAAGAATGGAATTTTAGAGGATCTAGACTTCACTAATTCTGAAACTTGTGTGGATTGCATTAAAGGAAAGCAAACCAAACACACAAAGAAAGGTGCCACAAGGAGCAATGAACTTCTTGAGATAATCCACACTGATATATGCGAAAGTCCCACTCCATGTTTTACTGGACAAAAATA